>WSXT02123167.1:3782-25053 GCA_011762715.2 Neuroterus valhalla | reverse complement strand
TATAAAGTTCTTTTTACCGAAAAATCAATTTTTAAAGCATGCATTAACGTTTCCTATTAACTTAGATTAATTGCGTTTTATAGCACACGATGATGAATACCGTCAAATAATAAGCCGCAAACTTGATATTTGATAAGAAAAATTATGAAACTATATTATGGTCGTTAAACACGAAGTTATTCATATCGAAAGTAAAACTGACGAAAGGCCATTATTACTAATGCATTAATTGCCTACAAAATTACAGAGAAAGGAAAAAGACATTTTCCCTTCATAAGAAATTCGTACGACCATCCTTAATTAGAGAATATTACCATTACAAAATATGATTATACGATGGAATAAATTTACAAATATTATTTTTCGCAATATAAGATTTTTTTTTATCAAATTCTCCGAATTCTAAAGGTCATTATGTTTGACTCTTTAATTTCTGTTTAATCTCTGATTCTATTAAAAATCTAATAAAATTGAAGCATGCCCATGCAATCATAAGTTCACAGCATAAAAAATTCAATATCCGAATCAATTATAAGTAGCTATAGGAACATTATAATCAGCTTCTAGATTAACGAAAGCCAAGGTTTACACGTGGATGGAACTCTCCTCCCCATTTCACTGCCAGAAATTTCCTCAAGCAATAATTATTTTTCAAACACATTCCTCTTTACTGAATTTGATAAAACTCATAAAAATTCAATTCAAAGCTGTTACGTAACAAGATTACCCAAATTATATAAGTATAAGAAGAATTCAGGGATGTGAATTCATCTTGATTCAAAGTTTCTCAAAACATGAAATAAAAGAATCAATAAATCTAAAACTGTTTCTACTTTAATTAAATCTCATAATTCCTAAGAATAAATATTCTTCAGGTCAGTTAAGGCTATTTTTTGAAAAATTTTCATTTCTTAGAAAACACTTCCAATGACTAATCCTAAAAATTCTGAAGAAAAAGATAAGAAGTTCAAGAAATATAGCATGTGGGTGATTGCTGCAAAGTTGACAATTTTAGACAATATGATTGTCGGGAATAATAAAATGCACAAATTGTCTAAAATACAGTTTTTCTAATAAAGTATGACCCAAGAAAGTATGACAATCTAATACTGAGAAATCAAGCAATTTATTGGTGATGGTGACAAGACATGATGCTGTGACAAAACGAAAAAATTTCAAAATTCTTCCAAAAATATATGCAGAACAGATAAAAATATTCAAAATCACAGATTAGAAACAATTAAAACAAATAAGCCTTATTTTTTATCCTTAAATAACCATTTGGAAACTTCAAAGTTGAACTATTTCAAGAAAATCATTCAAAATTACATCATTTTAGACAAAAAACTGTCTGCATCAGTGAATCTTCATTTGCAAAATCTTGAAAATTAAGGGATTTTTATTTGGAAATCTATCGAATTGGATAAACTTGAACTTCACGACTCCAAAACTGAACTAATCCAAAGAACCTATTTAGAATTACATCATTTCAAACAATAAACATTACAAACTAATAGACCTACAATTGTAAATCTTAAAATTTCTAAAATATTAGATTGAAAGTCTATAAAATTGAATGAACTTCATTTTCGAATGCATGAATTTGAATAAACTTCCATTTGAAATCTTCAAAGTTGGACTATTTCAAGAAAAGCAATCGAATTTCAAAATCACATAAATTCAAACAATAAACATTGCAAACTAATAAACCTTAAATAGTACATCTTGAAAATTCGAGAATTTCCAATTAAAAATCTATGAAATTGAATGCGGTTCAATTTCGGAACCATTAAAATTGTTCTATTCCAAAAAAGTATTTGAAATCGCATCAACTGAAACAAAAAATTTAAAAATAATAAATGCTCCATCGTGAATTTCGAGAATTGAAGAAATTTAAATCACAATCTATGAAATTGAATAAATCCCAATTTCAAATCTTAAGAATGGAACTTTTTGAAGAAAAGCAATGAAAATAAAAAAGCGATTAAAATGACGTAGTTTTAAAAAATAAACATTCTGAACTAAATAATCTTCAAATGTAAGTCTTGAAAATTGAAGAATTTTCATTCACAAATCTGTGGAATTTAATCTTTAATTTTAATTTAATTTTTAATCTTCAGAGTAGAACTATTTACGGAAAATCATTCAAAATTACATCATTTTAGGCAATAAACTTTCAAAATCAGTAATAAACGTTCTAAACTAATAAACCTTAAATTGTAATCCTAAAAGTATGAAAATATTCAATTGGAAATCTATGAATTGAAGAGTTTTGTTTGCAAATCTACCTTATTTCGAAAAATTTTAGCTGCACATCTTCAGATACATCATTCTAAACAAAAAACATTACAAACTAATAAATCGTCAATCATAGGTCTTTAAAATCCTAGAATTTTTATTTAAAAAATCTATGAAATTGAATATTTTAATAATGCCACGCTCGAAAAGCCAGTTCCGTCCGATCACTCAAGTTAAGTTAAGTTGGGCGCGGCTAGTGCGTGGATGGGGGACTGTCCGAGAATACCGCACGCTGTTGACATGTTGGCAGGAGACTGTGTCCTCCCGTGTATCCAACTCAACCAACTATAACTCTTTACGAGCTACGCTTACCCCAGACTATTTATTCTACATAATTTCACTGTATAATTTTTACTGTATAATTAATATATAATTAATGTATAGTCTGTAATAAGCCATAATAAATTAGGTTTTTCTTTATGAAATACCAAAATCAAGTTAATTCATTAGTGTTGAAAACTTTAGCATGTAAACATAAATTATCAGTCGATATAGCGAATGATGCAGTTTTCGGGAAAATGAAATGATTGAAAAAATTCTTTTTTATCGTTTTTTCAGATACGGTCTTTTAGGTGCTAGTGGCTGTGGAAAGACCACCTTACTCTCTTGTCTTGTGGGAAGAAGACGACTGAATTCAGGTGAAATCTGGGTATTAGGTGGAAAACCGGGTACGAAGGGTTCCGGAGTGCCTGGCAAGCAAGTAGGTTACATGCCGCAAGAAATTGCCCTTTATGGAGAATTCACAATCAGGGAAACCATGATGTACTTTGGCTGGATCTTCGGTATGTGCACTGAAGAAATAGTCGAAAGGTTAAAATTTCTCCTCCAGTTCCTCGACCTTCCTTCACAAAATCGAATGGTCAAAAATCTCAGGTGAGCTACCTTTCCAAATTTCTCTCTAACCAGTTATCATCTCTAGTTATCTAAATCGAAATCTCTTCCGGTAGGTTTTTTTAACTTCTCACAAATTTTCTTCACCACTTTTCCATTCCAGCAAACGAATCATTTTCAATTTTCTGCAAAAGATTAGATACTGAAATAGATACAAGATAAATAATACGATTTAAATTTGAAACAATTTTTCTCAATGGTTTCAGAATAGATAAATAGAAACTTGATATAATCAACATACAGAAGAGTTTTAATTTTTGAATATGCAAACGTCCATATTAGAACAGACCGATTTTCGCTTGTCAGTACGGGTTGCTTCAGGCAGGATTCAGCTTAATGATGAAACCTTCTTGACAAGCGACAAAGTGAACTGTTTTTATCCAAATTCGAACGTTACGAATCCACTCGAAAGCTCTGCATTAAAAATTGCTGAAAACTTAAATTTCGATGCGAAAAATAATTATCAAACAGTCAAATCAGAGATAGAATCGGTGTCAAAATTGAATACAAATTATTTTCTTTAGTTCCAAAAATCTAGTATGCTTCAAAGACTTTTGCAGTTTAGAAACGATTGAGCATGTGCATTCTCGAGGCTTAGTTAAAAATAAAATAAAATTATAACAAAAATACAACTCTTAATATTTCTTATTTTAGTGGCGGTCAACAAAGACGAGTTTCTTTCGCTGTTGCTCTAATGCACGATCCAGAACTTTTAATACTGGACGAACCGACTGTAGGGGTGGATCCTCTTTTAAGACAAAGGTGAGTACCAACTTTTTATTTAATTTGGAAATAAAATCCTGCAAGACCTCAACTCATGTAATAAGAATTAGTTTCAAAAATTTAATCCAGCCTTCGAATCTTTTTTCAATTCGAGAATAATTTTATGATTTTTAAAAGTCGATGACTGCAATAATTAGAAAAATTCCAAGGATGTAATCGTCGCTCACTTATTCACTTTCTTCAAAATTGAGATCATAACCCAGGTACTAAAGATACTCCTGGCAAGGAGAAATTTTGTTTTGCGCGTCACGCTTCATAGAGATTAGACCGGAAGGGCTATGCAAAAAAAAGATATTGTTCATAGCATGATTTAATAATAAATAACTTCGACAACTAGGAATGATTAACAATGAAAGATATACAGGGGAACCTTTCCATCATGTATGTCATTCTCGAACAAATAATTAGTTTATTAGTTTTCTTTTAAAATACCAACTCGAATAAATCTATCCTGCTTCGTTTTTTCTGCAAATTACAAAATGATGAGTTTAGAACCTTTATCCATCAAACATATTATTTCTCTAAAGCACTTTGCTTGATAAATAATGCAGATACAACATTCTCCGAAAATTAGGTTCAAAGTGCATAGAAAAAAGGTCGAAGTGTGCAATCCTAATGACGTCAACGCCATACAACGGCCATCACAATGCAAAACCACTCGAGGTTTTCTGACCGACCGTGAAGAACCAGTTCTTCAAATACGAAAAACTATCTGAACGCATTCAGTTTGCGTTTTCAATTTTACTTTCCTGGCCTTCGAAGTATGAATTGTTCCCTTGGATTCGAAAATTTCCGCTGAACTTATCCTAATTAGAAGATAATGTTTTTAAATCAGAAAAAGATCAGCCTTAAACAAATGAAGGAGGTAAACACAATGAGTAATAAAAATACCATTATGCTTCTAAGAAACAGCTTGTTGACTGCACGGTCTAAATTTGAAGAAAGAACTAAAATGATTGTTAAAAGTATCAACTCAAAAGGATTTTGAGTAATGAAAATAAGTCGAAAAATTGGATTAAATATTTTATTCCAGATTTCCTAACTGCTGATGATTCAGGTGGAGTAAAAAATAAAGATTCTTATCACGAACTTTCATTGCCCACATCACCTCGATCTGAGGTCGAGTTTATTCTTTAGAAACGTCAGTTTATGGTCGAGAGGAGTTTATTATGAGAACGACAGAACTTCGAACTCGAGTAGCGTTCACATAACGGCCACCATTCTAATTTAATCCTTAAACCGGTTTAATTATTGAAAAAAATAAAAATTTTCCTTATGAACTTTTGCAGATATTTCTTCTCCAACTTGACATTTATTTCAGGAAGGTTTACTGTCCACGGTTCCTAATTCAGGATGTATTCCTAATTCTTGATCAGTATTTCGATATTTGATAACAACTGAATTTAACACTGCCTTAAGCAACAATTGAGAATTCTAATTTCGATTTTCATGGAAAAGGTTCGATTAATCGTTGAAGCTTTAAACCCTGTAGATTCACGTCCGACGTACGATTGATTCGTATCCCTAAAAACTGCCAATGTTGCGCATTCTATTTTCCTCCTCTACGAGTTATTTCCACCATTCTTGTATTTCGAAATTTTAGATTATTTTATGAAAGATTCTCTTGTCTGAGTGAAAGAAAATATTTTTTAATATTCAATTAAATTTATTTTCACATCTATGCCCTTTGGGGTTTTCACATTTATAGTATGCATAAATTAAAAAAATTAATGAATGAATATCAACCCGGCAGGACTTTCGAATTCTTTAAGGAAATTATAAAAAACTCGGATTTTAATATCTAATTTTCAGCAGATCAAGAAATGCTCCTAAAAGAAATCTACTTTTTACAATTCAACAACATAATTTTCCTCGTTTAGCCAGAAAAATTATAACATTAGGATTATGAATCTTCTTCCTGATTGAAAAAAATCTCTGATTATATCTATGAATATACAACGCGTCGCGGACGATGAACGTTGATAGTAACACTCATAAATTATTACGATTTGCAATAGTAAGAGTCACTTTTACTCAACGTAATAGTGTTCGAATTCTTTTTATTATTATTACCAACTGACAATAGCAAAAAACAGACCTCTGTGAAATTATTTCTTGTAACACATTGAACTAACAAAAAATAAACTAGTTTCAAAAATTATAGCGGTACGTTCATTGAACTTAAACTAGAAATATTCGAAAGTCTAAGAGAATAATACTACGTTTGAGACAATAAACTTCGTCTACGCTTTTTAAATGCAAAAGATTTCAAAACACTTTCCGGCATTTTAAAGCGGCTATATTCAAAAGAATGAAACTTCCAGGGATTACAAATTAGAAAAGGGAAAAACTTTTTAAAAAATAACAATCTGTAGGAATAAATTAAAGCTCATAAATTTTATTTCCTTATTTTGAATTGAAGTATTTGCATCTACACTTATCTAAATTCCGTCGTTTTTTCGCAGATCTTTTCAAACTGTTTCAAATTTTGAAGAATTTTTCGTTAGAAAAGTTTGTTTCTCATCATTTCGTACATCGGAAAGAATTCTGTTTGACAAAGTATATCTAATGTACAGTCAGTTTCTTCATTCACTGAATTAATTTTTGACCGACACCTGGCAAAATCAAACCAGGAAATGAATTCCTCTTGACCATGGAATATTGATGATTACTTCCTTTTTGTCACACTAGAAATTGACTCTTAAAGCAATATGTTTGCTTATTCAATGTGCGAGGCATATGAGCTTAATTAGTGCCACGACCTGAAAAAAGAACATTAACATAAGAATAATTCGGGATGAGGGAACAACACTGAAGTAGAACGAAAAAAAGGGGTGCAAAAAAAGCTAAACGAAGAAAATCACTTTATGACTTGTATTAAAAAATATAAATGAAGAAAAAGGAGTAAAATCAGGCGCTAACAAGGAAAAAGCAAAATTAAAGAAAGTCGTTGAGAAAGTATAGTGAGGAAGGAATATAATATGCGAGAAAACAAAATATTAAAAGACAATGATTTGCAAAAAATGTATGAGGAAAGATAATTAAAAAAAAAAACAGAGAAGAAACAGACACAAAATAAATATGAAGAAGTTCTAGTAGAATGAATTAAAAAGAGTATATAATGTTCTTTGGTGCAGGTATCAGACTCCTAACTGATATTTAAAGAATGGATTACGTCAGATCTGTGGAAAATTAAATACAAGAAGCATGTGCGCGCCGGTAGTTTTTAGCAAGATTATTAAGATCAGGTGTCAAGGTAGAGAAACACTTTAGAACGAAAGAAAATGGTGAAAAAACTCTCGTATCGTGCAAAACAGATCGTTTATAAAACAGGAGTTCCTCAGGTCAATCTGACTTTTTTCAAATGCTATCATCATTTATAACTATTATTCTATTTAGATTGCGGATCTCCGTCCTTTCTTCAAATAACAAAAACATTATTCGGATAATTTATGTTTTATAAATGAAGATTTAAACAAAAAGAAAGTTATGTTTAGAAATCTTTTTAAAATATTGTAAATAAAATTATTTGACACAGTTCTCAATTTTTCCAGCTCTCATGTAATACAATGCGGACAGTAATGGAAATTTTTTTTCAATCCTACGTAATGAAAATTATTTAACTTGGTAAAGGTTATCTGAATCAAATTACCTAGTTTGAAACGAAATTGATAAACTTGTTTGCATGTAATTGGTAAAATATAACGAACTTAGAACAGTCCTGAAAATAGAAAATTAAAATCTAATCCAAAAATTTGGAAAAACCGAGTTAGAAAGATAATATTAGGTACAAAGAATAATTGGGAAATAATCATATTTCGTATTCTAGATAAAAATTCTTGTTTGGATTTTTAAGATGTAAAAATTTAAGGATTCAACATATTCGCCTCTTAAATATGTTGTGTTTCAAAGGAAATAAGATGACACGTATTCTACCATATTGAGAAAAAAAAATCCCCTTCGCGAGTTAAGAGTATTTGAAAATTAGAGGTTGTGCTTCAAGAAAACGTCATTGACCAACTCTTCAAGAAATTCAAATTTTTTTCCCTAAATCTAATTAAGTTTATTGTCGTCATACAAAATCCGCCGGGAAATGAACCAAACGTGGAAAAATAACAAAATGGCGGCGATTATTTTTCAAATATAAAAAGTTGATCCCATTGAAAACACCATCTTATTTATGCGATTTTTTTAGCTAACTTGGTGTTTCTCTTGTGAAGAAGGAATTTTGTGAGTTTTATATGAGGGCCGATTAGACATTCTTCTATAAAAATTATTTTTTAGAAAAAAAAATTCTTGTGCTTAAAAAATGATTTGGCCTGCCTAAACTCGACATAATTTTCTCTTCATATAAACGCAAATTATGGAAAAATATTGGATACAATTTGTGCTTATTGAAAAAAGAAATCCTTTGAGTTTTATGCAGGCCAAATCATTATTGTGTCAACAAGGGTTTTTTCCGGGAAATATATTCTTCTTATTTTTCTTACAAACGATGCAAGATATAAAAGAGTAAGAGGTAATTTTTGTAGCACTTCTTAGATTTAGCGGAGTTTTTTCTTTGCATTTTGTCGAATCGGTCCTTGTTTGTAAGAAAAATCCGAAAATGAAGCATCTCGAAAAAAAATTCACGTTAAAATTATTCCTTATAGAATGTATAAGTATTCAGAAAGAAGGCAATGAACCTTGATAGATATAGGAAAGAAAACCTGAATTTCTCAATAAGGTCATAATTTATGGAGGTTTAAAAAAAGAAACTGTATTTTTTTTCAAAGACAGACTCAAAATTCAAAATACTTATAACTTCGCAAAAGCGATTATTTCCTCAAAATAGTGGAATACGTTTTACCTCAATTCCTGTTGGAAAAACGTATATATTTAAGAGGCAATCATGGGACTTTGGAACAAATTGCATTCGGTCAAAACAATAAATTACATATTCCTCTCCGATTTTTCCAAGAGTCTAGATAAAACTGTTGTTTTAAATCTTTCAATTTGAAATGGTCTTTGCGGCGATGATCATATTAATCATCTGAAAATTATTCTTCCTTTCAGTATCTGGAATCACTTGGTCCAAATTACCAAAGATGGAAATAAAACAGTCATCATTACAACACATTACATCGAAGAAGCTAGGCAAGCACACACGGTACGACTTTTAAAATATTTCACACAAATAGCAATCAAATAATGTCCTTATAGTTACTAGCCAATAAATAATTGGTATAACATTTTTTTCACTATGAAATTTAATTTGACTATTAAAAGATTCCAAATTTTTCTCCATAGATTGGTCTCATGAGGAGTGGGAGGTTATTGGCTGAGGAATCACCAAGAGCTCTTCTTCAGATGTACAGCTGTGCCTCTCTCGAGGACGTTTTCCTAAAACTCTCTAGAAAACAAGGACAATATGCTCCACCCACAGAACTCAACATTACTAATAATATTAGTCTCGTAAGTTGAAAAAAAAATTGGAAAGAAATTGTTCAAATGTTTGAGCCATGATTTAAAAAATTACTAATCTCTCTTTTCTCATATATATAAAATAAAAATGTTGAGGGATGAATTTTGCAAACAAAAAAGTTGATTTAGAACTTCAAAAACTTTGTTATGAAATTCTTAACTTCATCACATGCGAACCATTAAACCAGACCTCAGACTCTCCAATAATCGAAAGAATAGCAGTTTTCTTCTAATGAAAAATGCAACTATTTTCGCACTTTGTATTTCAAATACTCTGATGCTATTTACAACCAGGCCAAGTCTAAACGTACGGACCTGGAAAATGAAAAGGAGTGTTGACGAGGGGTAGGGGGCGAAAATTAAAATATACTTTAATTAATGATATTTCAAACATTTGAGAAAATTTTTGTTTTAGATTTTGCCAGAATTTTTTCAAAATTTCTACTTTCAATTGTCACCTTTTTTAATCAACAAAATCTTGCATGAATATTTGTTATTTTCTTTACTTTAAAGATAATGAAATATCCACCTATTCTTATAATGCATGTTTGCTTCAATTTTTGTATCATTTTTAAATATTGATGCAAAAAAAAAATAAAATTTGAGTCTGCTCAAAAAGTTCCAATAATAATGAAAAACTTACCTGTTTAAAATTCTGCTCTCTAAAAAGTCGGTTTTTCTTTATACACGTATGATATTAAAATGTTATTTACTGGATATCAGTATAAACTTACATTTTTATTGCGAAAATAAGGTTCATTAACCTCTCCAAGTAACTTCGAACTGTTGATTGATTTTCGTATGTTATAATGAAAGATAATAACAAACGACAGATATCACACTTACTCTGAGTCTGACTTTTATTGTCCTGCTATAACTTATTCATAAAAGAATTATTGAAGTAAGAAATTTAAAAAAAAAACACGGATGTTTGAGAGGAATATAATATCATTCATTCTCCAAAAAAAATCTCATAAAAGATGCTTCTTCGGCTTCAACGGATACATTCTCATCGTATGTCTCGTGTTTCGCATTGGATTTATTTTGCAAAGCGTCTAATATATTAAAAGTATGATATATTAAAAGTATAATATATTGAAAGTATAATATAATAATTAATGTTCCTCGATCCAAGACTGCATTGTTCAGATGATGGAAAACAAAGCATACATTATATTTTGCATGATTACTTCAATATTTGTTATGATATTACAATTGATAATTAGCATTGATACTGGAACAAATTGTTGTTTTTATCATTATCAAAATTCGTATATCTCCTTGAAATAAACAATTTTTATATTCAACATCCTTTTCGTATCTCATATAGTTTTGCTGGGAATTTGACTTTTCTATTTAAAATGCTGCTTTTCGCGATTAGAACAAAAACAACGCGACTGATGGGAAAGCAGGTTGAATAAAATTTGTAGATCTTTACAAAATTAACAATTTTGTTCTTGAACATTTTATCCTATCTCGTACAGTTTTGCCACAAAATGTTTTTTATTTTTATTTTATTATTGTTTTTGCCAATAAAACAAAAACTGCTCTTCTTAAAAGAATGGTTACAACCAAATTTGTAGATCTTTTCAAAATGCACAATTTTGTACCCGAACATTTTTTTTCTATCTGGTACAGTTTGGCCACAAAATTGATTTTTTTTTTATTTCGAATATTATTTTTGCCAATAAAACAAAAAATACTTGTCCAATCAAAAAATAGTTGGGAACAAATTTTTAGAACTTTTTTAGGTGAACAGTTTTTGTCATATAATTTTTTTCGTATCTGGCATAATTTTTACGCAAATGATTTGCCAAAAGGCAATTCAATCCGATTAGTCTTACAAAAGTTATGCGATATACAGACGACGACAACAACGACAGACAGACAGGCACCGAAGTAAAACCTGTTTTTTCATATTCAGGGGGTCTCGAAACGTGGAGATTTCATTGAATCCGCTAGTCGATTTTCACATGAAACCAAAACCTTCTCATTATGATGAAAATGTAAAAAACAAAGGAAAATAAAATATGATATAAAATTAGATTTAATAGCCTCTACATTTTCAATTCAATATTTATTCCTCAGCAGATGCTTCAATAATTAATAACTCTTGTTCTCGTTCATCGACAGGCTTCCTTAAACTGGGGCAAAAAAGACGAACCAGTCTACGTGACGGAGGAGTCTGGAGTTGTTGGCCTCAACTTTCATCAGAGCAAAGAAGTCCTCATTCACGACACGACCAATGGAGTGGGAAGTCATTATGATGTAAGAGTCTGAGAACTTCAACCCTCTTTCAAATTTCCTCTTATAAATCCAAAATCAGCTCTTCGAAAATTTTTCTCAAAAATTCAGACCTCTTCCTTAATTCTCCAAGATCCGCAGATACTCAATTTTTTAATTCACTGTTTTTGTCTGCATTTGTAGATCATAAAAAATTGAACTTCTAACATGTAAAGAAAATTTTCATTTAACTTCAGCTTTATTCTATTTGTTTTGTCCTAAATATTCGAAGCAAGACATTTTCAAAGGAATTAGCCATGAAGAATAGACTCTCCATGATCGATAATGGTCTATTCTTCATGGAAATAGCGATAACAGAAATAAATTTTGTTCAATAGTCTACTAGCAAACAACTGCCATAAGTCAAGGTTATCTGGAGAATATTTTCATAATACTTTTTCAGAAGATTCTCTTTGCCCATTGACGATGTTAGAGTTTTTTTTTGTTAATAGTTAAATGGCAAACCACTGCCAGGAGTCAAGTATGACTCGACGGTTGAGTGCGAGGACTGTGACTTTTCCGATTGCTACAAGTTCACAACCACAGGAAAAATTAAGGCACTTCTGCAGAAAAACTTTTTGAGAATGTGGAGAAACGTTGGGTAAGTTATCGCGTGTCAGTTATTGCACGCGAGTGTCCTAGTTTATTTCCTCGATTAATAACAAATTGTGAGAGTTTTCAATATATATAATCTGAATCAAAATCCAGTATTATAGAGAAAAATTACTTGTCAAAAAATTTTCACATTCGAACTCTCAAAACTGAACAATTTTGAACAGGCACTGATACATTTAAATTTGTTAACATTTTAAATTTAATTGAAAAAATCCCGCACAAACGTTATGGGAAGCGGTCCTCTATCAAATTGGCTGAAACTTTAGAAAAATGAAGTTCTTGCCACCCTGAATGAAAGTTTCTATGGGCACAAAAAGATCGTAAGATTGTAACAGATTCCAAGGTCTAAAAAAAATTTTTTTTCCAACAATCTGAACTGTTCTTTGAATGTAGGAAACTTGGAATATTCTTTGTCTTTTTTCTAGATGAATAAAATTTTAGGTTGTAATTATTTATCATAGAATGTTTTCAATTAAAATTTCTTCAACCAAGACTTTGAAAGAGCTTCAGCAAGCAATTTACTTAAGAAATAGTTTCGAATAAAATTATCCCATTTGATAGTATTTTCAATCTATAACTATTCCTTTTATTAAACAAACTTCTATGTTTCTGAAATTTTAATTCGAAATTGACATAAATTATTGTTCATTAGGTTGCCATCAGAAAATTTTTAATTTTTAATACACATTTATAGAAGAAATCCAACTTGAAACCATTAAAATGAAGTTTTTCCAACTTAAACTCAATTTTGAAACTTCTAATTGTAAGGCTTCTAGTATGAAATTATTCCATTTGAGAAGATCAATTTCCCAGATTGAACACGTTAACATTCATTTTGTATCATCCCATTGAATTAAAAGATTCAATTTAAAAATGTGAATAATTTCTTTGCTTAAATAAAAATATTTAATTATAAGCCTCAAATTTTGATATTTTATCATGCGGATTTTGACTGAGGCCGAAAGTTACTTTTGAAACAGTGAAAAATCAGAGAATTAAGCTTAAGGAAAGCAACCCAACCTGAATATAGAAGATTAAATTATTTCTAATTGATTACAGAGTGATGTTGTTCATCTTCGCCCTGCCAGTAATGCAAGTCATCCTCTTCTGTCTGGCAATCGGGAGAGATCCCACGGGGCTAAAGGTAGCCATAGTCAATCATGAGATGTTCTACGAAAACATGACTTGTCCAGTTTATAAAGACTGCCAATTTAGATTTCTTAGCTGTCGATATTTAGATTTTCTCGACAATGCAACGATGGTGAAAGTAAGTCTCAATTTTTCAACTCTAGATGAAGAAAATTCAAACTTTCATGGACCTATTTTTCCCCCTCTTTTGAAGGAATATTATCCGGATCCTGAATCAGCCCTAGAAGCAGTGCGGAGAGGTCAGGCCTGGGGGACACTCTATTTTACAGAAAACTTCACCGATGCTCTATTTGCTAGAATGACTTTAGGCAAAGAAGCCGACGATGAAACTCTGGATTCTAGTGAAATAAGAGTTTGGCTTGACATGTCCAGTAAGTGAAGTATATTTATATTGTGCAAGATTATTGCAATTAAATATAAATTTTTAAACTATTTTGCCATTTTATATAATTTCAGATCAGCAAATCGGTCTGATGCTGGCAAGAAATCTCCAATATGCCTACAGAGATTTTGCACAGAATTTACTGACAGTTTGTGATCAGAATAAAAAACTGGCTGATGTACCGATTCAGTTCTTGCAGCCAATTTATGGAACGAATGAACCTAGCTTCACAGATTTTGTGGCTCCTGGTGTTATTTTAACGTAAGAATAAGTTTCTAGTTACTTGGTTGTACAATTATTAGTTTCGATAAACTCCAATTTTTTGGCTTTGAATTTAAAGCTTTTTTAGTTTCTCGGGAAGAAAAGGATAATTTCTCACAAATCTTTCCCCTTTTTTATAGAATTGTTTTCTTCTTGGCTGTTGCCCTGACTTCGTCAGCTCTTATCATCGAAAGGATGGAAGGTTTGCTAGATAGAAGTTGGGTAGCTGGTGTATCCCCCGGGGAAATTCTTTTCTCTCATGTCGTTACCCAATTTGTTGTGATGTGTGGACAAACTGCCCTGGTTCTCATTTTTATGATCATCGTCTTCGGGGTCGAGTGTAAAGGAGAAATTATTTTTGTCATTATCCTCACGATTCTTCAAGGCTTGTGTGGCATGTG
The DNA here is from genome assembly GCA_011762715.2 of Neuroterus valhalla. Taxonomy (NCBI): domain Eukaryota; kingdom Metazoa; phylum Arthropoda; class Insecta; order Hymenoptera; family Cynipidae; genus Neuroterus; species Neuroterus valhalla. Next base: position 10,527 of record WSXT02123167.1, on the reverse strand, counting down.
CTTCGGTAAGAAAAAAACTGCAATATAAAACAAATTAATATAAAAATATAAATAGCTGGAGAGGAAATGCAGTTATTCCAATAAAAAAGTAATTTTTTTTTATGCAATATATTTTGAGCTTTACTCTCGATATAAGAATAAGTGTTTAACGTCTTTCTAATTTCAGCTTAAAATATTGATTTGATAAAAAATTTTTGAATATTAACTGTTTATAACTGGAATTATTAGAAAACCGGTCTTCATTGCGACATCACTTGCATGCGTAAATCGTTTAAAAACGAGAGCTGTTCTGCAAGTTGTTTGGTACATATGTAACATTTAGGTACACATAGGTATGGCGTTCTTGCGCAAGAAGACTTTTCATTATGAATGCAATGTTAATTATTACAAATTATTGAGGCATTTTCAAAGTTCTGCTTCTCTGATTAGCTCGAGTCTATTTCTTCATTCCTGCTATCCGGATGATGAATAAAATTTTAAATAGCTGAAGAGAAATTCACATCTGTTCACACCTAAAATTGGTCAAATTAATTCTTCTTGAGTTACTAAGTTTCAATTAATTCGAGTAATATTGTGGCCTTTTCACAAAGTTATAAGTATTAGTGCATTTTAAATCTCAAAATGCTATTGAAAGAATTTTTAAGAATATTAAATGTTAAATCGTTAAAACTTACTCAATAGTTCGGATCGATTTTTCAAAAATTTATACGATTTTTTTCAATTTTTATAATTTAAGCTAATTTTAATTTATTCAGGTTTTGTGATCTCAGCGATTTGCGAACTCGAGAGAAACGCCATTCAACTAGCTCTAGGCAGTTTCTATCCAACTCTGCTTCTGAGCGGTATGTAAATTATTTTTAAGTAAAAATATAAAAATTTAATGCCAAGGTATCCCGTAACCAAAAAAATCAACCACATAAAAAACTTCAGAAAATCTGAATTCAAAATTTGAAATCTTTAATTTTAAAGTAATAATTCTTTGAAATCTTTCGAATTTCAAGACTCCCAAATTCAAAATTTGGTGAATTCTTAGAAATCTGGAGAGAGCCTCTCATAAACTCTTTTTCTAATAGATCCCATTTAAATAACTTTTCAAATTTCAGGCTATAACTATAAGGTTCAAACCTGATTGCATTTTAAATTGATTCGAGTACATTAGCTCACTTTTTAACCTTCTCATTGTAAATGAGATGGTATTGGTTTTATGTGAAAATCGAATTTCGCAGATTTAATAAGATCTCCACGTTTTGAGACCCCCTGGGTCAGAAAAAAACAATTCTTACGAAGGTGCCTGTCTGTCTGTAATCTTTCGATAATTATCGAAAAAATGATCATATTGGATTCTGCTTCATCACACTTTTTCAAGACCAAAAAATAAAGTACGAGTTCGTTGAACAGCTATTTTTGACCAACAGTTCTGGTTTTATTTATCGAAGAATCAAAAATGCAAATTTACGCTCAAACTATGCAAGGTGCGAAAAAATGTAAAGAAGCAAAAATATTTATTTTAAAAAGATCTACAAATTTCGTTTCGACCATTTTTTTATTGGATGCAAACTTTTTGTTTAAATCGTGAAAAGTTCTGTTAAAATTCTAAAATTCAATTTTTCAGAAAAACTATGCTAGATACAAAAGAAATTTCTAGATACGAGAATGGTTTATTCTGAAAAGATGTAAAAATTAACTATTGACCATTTTTTGATAAGACGTATAGTTGTTGTTTTAATCATGATTACGCACTTGACAGAATAAAAAATTTCCATTTTCCGGCCAAACTATGGAAGACAAGGAGGAATAATATAGTGCAATTTATTTACCACAAAAATGTCCACAAAGTTTCTCTGAATTATTTTCCAATCAGAAGTACATTTTTTGTTTTCATCGAGACAACGATTTTCAAACATTGAGAAATTTCATTTGCCAGCCAAGTTATGCGAGATATGAATCTCAAGAGCGAATACTGAAACGAGGAGCCTTAAGTAAATTAATTTGAAACTTTTATCAATTAAAAATTAAAACAAAGTTGATACTATTATAAAAATTAAATTTAAGAAGCAATTTTAGAAACCAGAAAACTTGACAGCTATGTACCCCAGAAGCTATTCAAATTCAAAATATATAATTTCGAAAATTCGAACCGTGATCCAAACTCAGAACAGTTGAAAATTGAAACCTTCTCGAATGAAAACCTGTTGTTTGCAAACGTAGTTTATTGTTTTCTAAAGCTTTTCTCAAAATTTCAACCAGATATCTAAAACGTTGTGGACGTGAGTTGTTGTAAAAAAATCGATAATTTGGGTCACGTGACCCATGTTTAACATAGCCTTGAAAAATTCTCAAAAACTTTCGTTTCTTTGTTGCCTATCAATTCCTCGATTTTGGAAATATTGCAGACACCTTAAATGTTAAAAATAAGGTATACATTAAAAATCAATTCAAAAGCAGAGGAAATTAGGAAATTTGAATAATAAAATCTTATTCATCCTTTTTATTTGAAAATATAGGAGTTATTTGGCCAGTGGAGGGGATGCCAATCATTTTGCGATACATTTCACAAGGTTTACCTCTGACGATGGCCACGACGGCACTTCGGTCGATGCTCACTCGTGGATGGAGTATTACAGAACCCGATGTCTACAAAGGATTTCTCTCCACGATCACTTGGATTGCCGTGTTCCTCACAATAAGCATGCTCGTCCTCAAATTTAAACGTGGATAAAGCTGTCAATTCTTCCAGGGTGTTTTTTAAAAACGCCTTGTATGTACAGTATATCGAATTCACGAAATGACTAGCAAGGAAATAAAAATGAAGGGAAACAAAAATCTCACCAGGACGATCCTAAGCCACAAACTAGATTCTAGAATAATAAAATCAAATAGTTCGAGCTCCTTTTGTACTACTTAGATGATTCTTACCTCACAATCAATTCTATTCAAAAGCACTTAATTTCACATTTCAAATAGTTTTCCCAAACAAAATAGAAATGAGAATAAATTTGAGAAAAGAAAAATACAAATTATCCACTTTGGATATGTGAATCTATATTTGGTCCGAAAAAATCAAATATACTGATGGGAATGGAGGATATTCATTTCCCTCATATAAATATTAATTTGAGGCAAATAATATTTATTAGTGTATTCTCCTTTTCTCGAATTTCACAGCCTTAGAAGCTCAGAAAAACTAAAGAAAATTTCTTCAGCCCGGCTCAAAGAAGTACGATTTTCTAGTCGATTGATGTCGAAAAAACAAGTGAATTTCTAGTTGAGACTCAGGATCGTCTTGTCGTGACAGAAAATTTCCATCCTCTAAGCGATGGTGTTTCCATAAAACCTGCAGGTTACTTGTGGTAGAAAGTTCTCGCGTGATTGTTGAGTGTGTCTGAGACAGAGTGTAGTTTCTACGTGTTCTTGTACTGTAACTTATATTTGTTAGAACGTCGCGATCGTCTTTTCAAAAGGCATAAATAAGCAGGACCCATGGGCCTAAATTTATCGCGGGACGCTTGCAAATAGAGGAAATAATTATTATAAAATAATGTCAAAGCTGCGGAACCTGTTTCAATTTCTGACCAAAAGAATTTTATCTAGGCAGCAAAATTCGCTAAACCAATCGAGAAGATCGGATTTCCTCAATTCACTCAAAATTCTATTTGTAGCAGAAGGGAAACATTTCTTTCAAAACACCTCAAATATTTATCTTTATTTGAAACAACCTAAAAGGTTTCCATCCCAATTTTCATATATCTTCGGAGCTACCGAAATTATTCTATTTATTTTTAAGTCAGTCACTTTAGGTTTGTGCTAGCTTGAATAGACCTTGTCAGAGATACAAAACAAAACAAAAAAACGATTTTCAGGGGAACAATCTCGTAAATATCGCTTCTAGAGTACATTGCCTGCATAATAGATTCATATAAACCAAAACAGCTAATACTATTCCACGTCAAACAGGCTCAAGCAGAAGACAAAATGTCAATTTCATAAAAACATATAGCAAAAAAATTAGAATTCAGATGTTTTTGAAAATGTCTCTCATAGTACTTCGCTGAATTATTGAGATATTTTCAGAATATATTTCCTAGATTCTATCCTACGGTCAAACTTTATACCGAAAAATCGTGAAATTTCAGAAGAAAACTCTACAAATTATTTAAGAACATTCAAAATATTAATATTTTTCATCAATATTACTAAATTTGAATGAAATATGACATATATTGATTATTTTTTAATTTTTGTATGTATTTACACATTTTTGAAATTCCAATAACAGACTTGACCCTAGGGTATAATATAGGATAACAAATTTAAAATAATATTAATAAGATAGCAAAATACTGTGAAGTCTCACCTTTTGAAGGAGATCACGAACTTAGGCAATTTTATTAGCTTCGCGTCAATATAAAAGAAACAAGTTCAATTAATTTAATTATAAAAATGTGAATAATAAATCGAAGTTATTCCGCAAAAGGAATTTCTCTGTGCCTCTGTCAAGATTCACTCCAGCCAGCACAGATCAGATCGATGAGGATTTTTGATATGTTGTTGTATCTACGCGCAAAAAACAAGATCTGTTCAAAAATCCATTACATGCTTTTAGTATGACTTTTCCCGAAGTAAACGTCTAAAGTGACTGGACTACTACAAGTTTGATCAAGTTTTTATTTTCAAAAGCGACAGTTTTGAAAATTGTAATTAGGGAAAAGAATTTCAGAGCATAAAGTTTTGTAATTGTAAATATGTATATGAATATTTTACCTCGAGTACATTTTTATTTATGGAAAATTTAATTAGTGTCAATTCTTGATAAATAAAAATGTATTCGACAATTTTTAGAAGATTTAGGTAAAGCCCCTGAATTCTTTCTCTACCCTGAATTATTTTCGAGATAATGATTTAACGCTCGACCTTAGATCAAGGCTATTTTATTGATATTTCAATATCGCTGTTTATCTGCTTGACAGATTAACCTGAAATTTTTTAGAGAATAAATTATGCAACTTCTCAGAATATTGACCTTGTTCTTCTAAATGTATAGACGCTCGAAAGTTATATTTATTAAATATTTTGAAAAAGGACTTTTGAAATAACTGCAGAAAATCAAAGACATACCTTTTAGAGAATCCCCACAAACACAAATAATATGAACTGAATGACTGTTTGATCTGATATTTGAAAAATTTTATTAACAGGAAAAGAATTTTATAAATAAGAGATGAATTCAAACTCTACATGAGCGTGCCTCGGGTAAATTGGTCCCAGGACAAAGGGGATTTGTAATTAGCGTTTAAAAAAAAGTTGTTATAGATAGTAGCTGGTTAGTTGTCTTGCCCATGACTTAAGTGTATGTCTTATTTAACTTGTATTAATTATAAATATAAAACCCCATTTTCAAAAGTTCCTCGTATATTTTCCTCAAGCCTCTTCTTCAAAAATTAAATAAATTTGCAGAAATACAGCGTTTGTATAAAAATGGTACAAAACTGTTCAAATACTTCAATTCGGTACTAAGCTTAAGTTATATTTAGAGTAGGTATAAACTTAATTCTTCATACAGTCCTCTTGTTTTGAACTGCAATGACTAATAACATCCTGCAAAGAAAATATCTTCATGGAGATTTCAAACACTGAGAGGAGAAATTTGCATAATCTCAAGGCTTCAAATACAAATAGGAGTCAAAGGATCAATGCAGGTAAAAAGAGAATTTAAAATTAAAATCTGATAATGAATAACAACTGGGTTATAAGTGCAAATCAATAAAAAGCTATTCAGGTATTTGAGTAATGTAAAACCTACTTGGTTTTCTCACAATATCACTTTGAATTTCTCGTTTTCAGCGAACCAATCCGAATTTTCTTCCATAACATTTTTCCAGTGATCTATAAAGAAGATTTTGAAATTTTATTTGAAATATTCGAAATGACCTAAATCTTATATATTGTCCGTCTTTCCAGCTTTTGAATTCGTAATTTTGAGGCTTGCCTTTTAAATTTTGGATGCTGCCATCAGAGCCACCATATTCGATAGGAAGAATATCAGGTGAAACTTTTCCGGCGATTCCACGTCGAAAAATTGCACCTCTACTGCGGAGTTTTTCAGTCATGAAACTCTTAAAAATATTGAGTACGACGTTGACATAAATTGGTACGTTAATGAAATTCATAGATCCTATTCTGAATGGGTAACATCCCTGCCAAGAGTGAACCAATTGCTTTATCACATTTGGTGTTAATTGTAATGCGTGGCCTAGCGTTACAGATTCCAGGTCCAAAATTGCAACAACTCCGTGCAAGGAAACTGAAACATTGTCTCTAGTTGCGACGTCTAAGATCATCATGCCAGCCTAAAATTAATTAATAGACTTAATTTTAACCAATTATCTGTTTATAACCAGGAAAACATTATCTACATTTTTGATGAACTGAACTTCTAGTTTTGAAATAGAATGATTTTTGAAAGAAGTAGTGAAGTGGTAGTTCAATCAGAAATTGTTTCATTCTGGGTAACATGTTTTCAAGTTTTTGAATAAGATACATATGCAATTGCTGGAGTAGGTACATAAAATGTTCATTAAATATTCGATAACATAAATTTGACGTCCGCAAAACATTAGAATTGTTTCCAATGATTTGACACAAATCACATTCAATTCAAATGTGTATACTATTATTATTATTATTATTATTATTATTATTATTTACTGGGTTACCTTAACAACATCAGAAAATTTGTGCTTATTAG
>WSXT02123156.1:0-10896 GCA_011762715.2 Neuroterus valhalla | reverse complement strand
GGCGGGAATCGAACCCACAACCAGACAGTAGCGTGGGTCCAAAGCTCATGCCTCAGCCCCCACGACCAACTGACCACCCAGTCCTACCAAAATCATATTCATAGAAAAAACTTTAGTTACTTATACAATGGGCAATCATACCATTTATTATTAATACATATCAAAGGCAGTTTTCCAAACATGACAACTTTCTCTACCTCTTTGTCCAAATTTTCAATACTTTTTACCGTGAGTAATGAGTTTTCTTCGTATGAATCTTCTTGAATCGGACAAGCAAGCTCAAGTCGCAGAATAGTCTCCACACGGAACATTTTGTTTTTTGAAGAGTTTGGGACGACACGCATTTTACCGAAATCATGGAGAACTTTTTATTACCGATGGAAGGCAAATTGGAATTCCTAAAACTTGTGACGACGTTCATCAAGAATGCATCGGAATGAAAATTCAAAGTGTTGTGTTAATTAAACTAATAAATATTTATTTCTTTTTACTGACTCTAATAGACCTTCCCATTTTCTTTCAAAATCCACAAGAAAATTTAGAAAACCTTTGGGCAACCTTTTCCTTTGTGTTTGTATCAATATGATCAATACATTTTATGAAAGTTTTTCTTGTGCCCGCTTTCCAGAGAGGAGAAAGATTGTTTTCCCAATGAAAAATAGAAGATGAGCTTCTTTTTGCCAAAACATCACGAAGTAAGGAAGAGTTGAATTATCAAAGTCATTCTCACAGAAAAGTTCTGCAAAAAAGTCTTGACGCAATTTTTTTTGTCTTGCGTTTTTATTCAAATATTTGCTAAAATACGAATGAATGCAATAATCTCCAACTATTATGAATAATCAGAGGAGATCTGAACTATAAGAGTGAATCAATTTTCTACACACTTTTTTCCTATAAATCTGAACATTCTGGAGCAAGTCACGGTTATATCTTTCAAGATTGCAGTAAATGTACAGGAGCTGATCGTATAACATGTTAATCTCCACTCGTTCTAAATGAGCTGACTCCTCAAAAAATCACAAATGATCGTTCGAACAATGCAGAGTTAGAATAGAAAACAATCACAGTTTCTTTTTTCTTGACTAAATTGTGTACATAGAAAGTTGAAGCCAATCTTCACAAGAAGCCATTCAACATGCAAAGGTTAATCTGAAAAGACAAGAATTAATAGGTTAGTCAAAGAAGATGCTCCCTTATTTTGATTTGTGTTTAAAAGGAAAAGTGAAGCACAGCTGATAAGAAGAAAGTTAAATCGTCACGTAAGGGATGGTGCTGTTGAGGGGAGCAAGGAGGTTCAGAGAAGAGTTTGGGGAGAAAGCAGTGTATGGAAGCATATAAAAAATGCGGAAACGGTATACAGGGACATCTGTCGGATTCAGTAGGCATTCACCGCAGTAGTAATAATGTTTCCTACTGGTGGAAGAGCAGGCAGATACCTAGCAGAAGGGTTATAACGAGAGCCATGGGAGTAAGGTAGCCGGAAATAGTACATTACACACCTAAAGGGAAAACGAGCCGTTTTCCCCTGTGTATGCTATTTTCCTTGATAAAAGAGGTAAACGAGACTCATGGAAGTGGCTTAAGGGAGTAAAGCAGTACAAGCGGTCCGAGGAATCGCCAGTTTAGTTTTTGCAAAGTAATGGCATACCAAACAAAGAGAAGGGGAAAGCGAAAATGGGGCAAACGACAGGGGGGTCGGTAGAGCGGAGCCCACCATTGGCGGTCCAGGAGGAAAGGCCCCCGGTGGAGGGTCTGGGGCGGAGCCGCCTCGATCCACAAAACAGGAGAGGAAGTGGATGAGATACGCGGGGGGATCGGATGTGAAAGGGGAAGGCGGTGCAGGAGGTGAAAGAGATCGTGTACTTGGGTTGTATGAAGATGATTTCGAGAGGAGAAAGGAGCTGTTCAACTCCCTTGTGGTGAGCGTGCTACTCTATGGAGTAAAAGTGTGAGCGTAGAAGGAAAGCGATGAGGTAAATAGGGTGCAGCGAAGGTATTAGTTGGACAGTGGGATCCGACAGAAGAACACCTAGTTATATTCTGAAGAAGAAGACGGGGGGAATAACTTTGGGGATTTAGACAGAAAGCTGAGTGCGTATGTCTTAGGAGAAATTCGTGGAAGAAAAAGGAAGTTGGCTAGTCATGGGGAGGGAAGGAATGTGTATTCGATTCATAAGGGGAACGGCATGGAGAGAGAGATGAGTCAGGAGGGGAGGAGAGGATAAAAGGGTCAAGGGTTGATGAAAAATATTGGAGGATTATGCCGATGGATAGAGCGCGATATTTGTGAGAGGAAAAAGAGAAAGGAAGTCAGAAAACAAGAGAGAAGAATGGAAGGTGGAAATTGTGTGGAAAGAGGTATGCAAAGTTGGAACACGGGTTACAAGAATGCAAGGAGGCGGATAGGAGTGTAATTAACATGGAAATAATACTGCATGGAAGAGAAGAGAAATAGGCGATTACGTGGACGGAGGGTTTGTTCGGTAAGATGGAGAGAAGGAGAAGGAAAAAGAAGGAGGAGGAATGGAGAAAGGAAGATAGTTGTCTAACGAGGAGAAGAAGTAGAAATAAGGTAACTGTACATAGAGTTGAGCAATGCAAGGCTAGAAAAATGTGGAGAAATGCATGGCAGGCGAAACGAGGAAGGCAAGGCAATGAGAGCGAGCGAGCGAGCGGACCTAGTATTGATGTATGGATGGATGATATTGTATGAAGTGTACACTGATTCTAGGTTTAAGTATTGAATGAAAGGAAATTCTGTAAAACATGGTGATACAGGCAAGTAAATTTTTCGAGGACAATAGGCTGAACAATAAACGTTTACCTATCTATCTACAGCGTTCAGTGCAAGTAAAGATAATACTCTCGCTTTAAAAGAGAAAGAGAGACAGTCAACGAAGCTGAGGGAAAAGCGTGGTTGAGAGTCCATTTAAGCAAAGCGATGAAACACGTTAGTCACACACAAAAATAGGAGAGCAGTTGGATAAAAATAGGATAAATTCATTGGTATAAGGAAGCAAAGAGCTGACTCATAAAGTGAGGAAAACAGAAGAGCAGGTGGAATGTATGAGAGAAAACGTGGAATTGAGATATTAGAAATTGAAAAAAGGATGAAGGGTATGAGAGGAAAACAAGAAGGATTGAAGAGTGTGACAGTAAGGAAAAAGAGAGTAGATAAGGGAAAAGAAGGATAGGATGGAAAAAGTATTTGAGAAGATGGAGAACAGGTCAGACATGAGAGAAGGAGGAGGTGTAAAGGGAGAGAAAAAGATTATGTAGGTAAGGGTAGAGAAGATGATCGAAAAGGAAGTGCAAGGGCGTGGGAACGTGAAGGAGTAGGTGATAGAAAGGGAAAGGATAAAAGAAATGGAATTACGAATATAGAGAAAAGAGAAAGAGAATAGTAGGAATAATATCGTGGTAAGGGTCTGGAGTTGAGGAGCAGGGAAGAATGGAAGGGAGTGGAAGCTCGCTCAAAGTATATGGGTTTCAAGGCAAGTTGGCCAAAGAAAGATCAGAAGGAAGAGGCTCGGAGTGAAAGCGGTGAAGGCAGGGTATCGGAAAAAAAGTGTAGAAGGAGACAATGTGTGTTTAGAACGAGGAGAAAGAGGCAATGGAAAAAGTGCAGGAGAACTTGTTTCGTGAGAAGTATGGGGGTAGGGAAATAGCAGGGCAGAAAAGTGGTGGCGGTGCTCATTCTAGGAGGAGTAAAAAGAATCTAAGGACTATTGGAGACTTGTACATGGCTTCGATATTGTTGGAATAGTAGAAATGTGGAAACAAAAGCAGAAAATGGGGTAGAATAAAACCAAGGCTTTCAAAAATGTTAGGGTTAAGGCTCCAAACTACGGCCAGATTGGAGAAGAAAGGTGCGGCTAGCCTAGAAATCAGAACAGGGATTAGAGAGGGATTTGAAGGAGAAATTCATTGTGGTGGTGAGGTGCAGTGGTTGCAAATGAGAGTTGTCAAAATAGAAGAGATGACGTGTAAGTTCGTTGCCATGTAAAATGAAGATGAGATGGAAAGGATCAAAGGAAGGGTGATAAATGTCTAAAGCGAGAGAGAAGTGGAATGGTGGTACTGAGGAAGGGCGTCCATGTGAGAGTAGGTTTGGGAGGGGGTCTCCACAGGGACGGAGTGAAATTTTTGGAGGAGTAGAAAGGACCCGATTATAATTATAGAGGGTGAGACTTTGAGAGATTGGATAATGTATAGAGTTTGAATGGTCACAACTGGTTTGATAACAGAGGATGAAGAGGGATAATACACGGATGTGAGTAGGGTGGGGGCATCGGTGACGGACGGTTTGGTCATGAATATGCAAGGGTGTAAGGAGATGGAGAGATTCGTAGAGGATATGAGGATTGAATAAGAACATCAGCCATCTATCTTGCAGAAAATATGGTGAAGTAGTGAAAGGCAAGAAAGAAGAGGAATCGCTATGAGAGAGCGAGACACAGACAGAGGGGGTGACGTAAAAATAACAAGAACAGTTAGGAGAAGGAAGTTTCAAATGAGAGTTCGTAGAAGAGATATATAAGAGGTTTAGAGCAATATAAGCAAAACAATAGGTTTCAGAAGAAGAAAAATGGAATAGTGAAACCGTAGAAGGATACAGTAAGTGGGATGAGGGAAACGCGAAGAGGTAGGTGAAGGAGAGATGAGGAGAGAGTTCTTCAAGGAATCATTTGAGGGTTCATACCAACACAAGGAACATAAGGGAAGTGAATGAAAGAGAGAGGAAGAGAAGGTGTCGAGAGGATAGAGATACAAATGAGGAAGTAAAGAAAGTCGAAAACAGAAGGCTCGGAGGAGGTGCAGAACGAAGTATGGACATTCGACACACCAGTCGGTAAAGAAAGGTTGAGAGAAGTAGTGAAAAAAGTACAGGGGAGTGAGGAATTTTGAGTATAGAAGAGAGAGGGGCTGATGTTCCCACTGAATGAGAAGGGAAAAGTGAATGGCCGGAAAATAATAGAGGGTTCCTATTGATACATACGGCGTACAAAGTATACGCGATAGTATTGGTGGAGAGGCTACGAAATGATGGCGAGAAAAAGGGTATATTGCTTGAGGTGCATGGGAGATTGAGAGCATGTAAGAGCACTATCGATAATAATGAGGAGAGATCTGATCGAGAGGGACAGGGAGATGTAATAAGAGACGGAAGATAGAGTGAGGAAGAGGCAACAGGATTTCGGAGGACTACTGTAGGGTCAGAAGATACCCGGTTAAGAGTCGGTTGATGGTAAATGCAGAAAAGTCCAAAAATATGGTGCTCAGAAGAGGAGATAGAAGGCATAATAGAGGGTATCGAGTGTGGAAGAGGATGGTGGCGCAGTAGGTGAAAGCGTATGTGTACCTAGGTTTTCTATTTTTGAGGAATAAAGGAGTGAATGGTCATATAACGGAGAGGATAAGGAGGGCAAATGTTGTGATGAGGCAGGGGAAGGGTTTTCGGAAGAGGTTTTTTCCAAATGACTTTCAAAAGGAGATGAAGCTGTTTGACTCGCTTATAATGGATTCGCTACTGTATGGATTAGATGAAGGGGGGATGTGAGATTTTCCAGATGAGAAAGAATCCTTTCTCCTCTTTGAGATGCGGACACAAGACGAACTTCTATGAAATATATTGATCATATGAGTCTTGAATCAGAGAAAAATAAAAAAAAAATAGGGTCGGGGTTTTGAGAGAATCGAGTTCGGAATTTTTTAGGAACGACGCTGCATTTGATTGATATTGGGCGTCTTCTGAATGTATTATTCATCTCCAACATTTTTCACCTGGAGCCAAAACGAAAACCAAATTAAAGTTTTTTCTAAATCTTGCGGAATAGGACTCAAAGTTATTTGTCCATACCTTTTTTAAATACCCCTCCAGCGTTGATCAATATTTAGGAAGTTCTTATAATTCTTCATTGCGAGAATTTCATATTTTACGTTGGAACTATGTTTCCTTGAAAATTATGGAACTTTTGAAAGGAACTGGATGAATTCCAGAAAGGAAGGAAATTTTTCTGAAAGAAAGGGCTATCAAGCTATAATTGAGCTCTATTCAATCGCGAGAAAAGCGTTTAAATAAGCAACCGTTTATGCAAGAAACTCCTATCAAAGAACCGTACGTCTCACAGTGGAACAAAAAAGTGTCTGTGGGCAAAATGCATTTGAGACAAAACTACTCATCCGATTCAGATGTGTCTTAAAAAATTTAATTGCATTGAATTCCGCGTCATCAGAATGAAGGACATTTTTTGAAAGCTTCCAAAAGCATGTTTTCTTCATTATAAAAATGACGAATTGTCTCCTTATTGACTTTTTAATTTTGCCATTGAGTGGGAGAAAAATCTTCTCTTTAACTTGTGGCATGACATAGGGCATGTGTCTGCGTTGAGTTTCAGTCAGCTTCATAAGCTTAATTTGGTTCTGGAACCTAATTTTTTTGATCTCAAACGATAAGTATACTTGTTTTACCAATACATATATTGCGTCGATGCACGAAATGATTACACATGGTAAAAAAATATTGAACTCTCTAGTACATCTAATCGGTCAACGGTTAAAACAGGAACAAGAAGCAAGGGAGGAAAATTTGAAGAGCTGCAGTGAACTCAGTGTATTGTTAACAGATAACAACGAGAATTATTAGGAAAGTCGAGATAACATTATTGTGAAACTACAAAGTTCTTCTGCCGTAAGTATTATCTAAGTAGTAGCAGTTGAGGCTTCTGGAAAAATACAGCTCATTAACTGAAAAAACTCAAAAAAATTTGACTGCGAAATTTGTAAAAATAATTTCCATTTATTGTTCAACGCGTATCATTTACACAATACAGAATTTCTGGAACAATTTCATTTGATTCTACTGGAAATACAATATTTCAAAGTAGGAACATGTTTCAATGATTATTGTGTCGACTAGTTTAGTTTAAACCATGGACAACTGATGCCTCCACTAGAATTGGCAGACATCGATACAACTGTTGCGAGTACTGTTAAAAATCAAATTTGGACTTCAAATTCGGATAACTAGGTCAAAAACGCAGATGCAGCTTTAAAAAGAAATATTTAGAAAGCTTATGAATTTCCGCGTTTGATGAGCACTAGCAAAGATATTTTCAGATGTTGAGGAAGCATATAGCACGCAAGAAGTTTCGCAAAGAAATTAGCCAATTTTTGGAATTTTATTCCTCAATTTTAAATTTTGGCACAAACTAAGAAAGTTGGAGAGAAATTATGAAATCCACATCGAGCATTTCCGGACATTTCATCTCCAATTCGAGCAATTGAAGTAAAAAAGTTTCATTGGTTTCTGAGAAATGACTAAAAATGTCCAAGAGTATCTGCGACAAGTTTCAGTCGACAAATACCGTTTCTTGATCGCAAAAGCGGTATTCGCTGATAATTTCTCGGATGGTTTATCACAACTCTACCTTGTAATATAACCTGAATGAGTTGAATAAAAAAATCCGAACTTAGCATCCAGCAGACCTTGAGATCTTATCGTTAGATTATTTTTTATAGATTTGATACTTTCACGATGATCCCATATAATGGAAGGAGTCAAAGTGATGGTTTCACAGTCTTGCCCTTAAATTTGTGTACGCTAAATCCGCCATCTTGAAATTTCGTTTTTTTTTCGTTATCTCGCATAATTCTCATTTCACAACAAAAATGGTAGAAAACAAAGTTGTGGAGAACTGTATTCCCCATATTTATTTTACCAATTTTTTCGAATTATTGATATTTATTGCGGATATCGAGCAAAAACTGAGCACGATTGTAATATGGGCGCAGTTTACTCGATTTCTTGGCCATTTGCATAAAGAATAAGTGCCATATTTAAAATATGAAGTTGTAGACATAGGATTGTTAAGGAGCGTGTTGCACTCGAATAACACGATAAAAATCAATTTGATGTCATGTTGATCAGTTTGAAGTACATAAGAAGTTTGTTGAGTTAATGTAAAATCTTAAAAATGGAATTCTCCATAAACCATAAGAAGGGGAACGAAACACGCAAAGGCAGTGTGTGCTGTTTTTTCAATTTTGACTCCACAAAAAATATGACAACTAATTTGAGCCTATAAAAGTACCAAAATTTGGCAGTGGTACTGTTACAGTGAAAAATCTTGTTGGAGAAATCATTATTATTGGTAAACGTTTCTGATGGTTAAAACGACTCAAGATTCAAGATACTGATCAACAAATACTAGATCAACAAATACTAGTTTGCTTTCTGCATTTCAGCGTTGATGGTTATGTTTTTCCTGGTTCGTTTTTTAAACAGTTATTACGTGATTATCAAATAAAATCATTATCATGATCATTAAATAAAATCCACGGTAAATTTATAGATATTCCTATACAAAGAAAATATGTCAATCCTATCTTCCACTTTGAAAGTCGTTCCACACACGATTATAAAACCAGACTTGATCGCTCTTCCACATTTGATCATGTTTCTGGATGACGGCATGGCAGCAGCATACTCACACAATGTTTTTAGAGAGGGAGAGGGAGGGAGAAAGGGAGAGAGGAGAGAGAGAGAGAGAGGGGGGGGGGCAAATTCTAATCACATTTAAATAAAACTTTACTTGAATAAACTTGTTAAGACTGATGCTAATTTAATTCATGCCGAATCCCATAGGCAGCCATGTTTGTTTTGATACAGTAGCGTCTCTTCGCCCGCGCTGGATGTTTTCTTTGCCTATACGTCGCGCGTTTCCGAGAACGCTCTTCCGGCTGCGAGACTCGTAATACAACGTCATGCGGCCAAATTCCCACTTTGTGCTATATACTATATTGAACGCGTTCCCGACCGTCATGTTTGGTCCGCTTGAAAAAATTTCTAAAACAAAACATGTTGGAAATTTTATGTTTTGCAACTTGGCCTTCAAATATGGCACTAATCTTTTATGCGAATGGCCGAAAAATTGAGAAAACTGCGCCCATGTCACAATTTTGCGCAGTTTTTGCTCCATAACGGCAATAAATATTATTAACTCGGAAAAATTGTTTAAGTAAAGCATGTGGGGAATACAATCCTTTACAACTTTGTCTTCTACCATTTCAGTTGTAAAATAAAAATATCGCGAGATAACAAGAAAAAATGCAAGATGTCGGATACAGCGTACACAAATTCAAGGGCAAGACTGTAAAACCTTCATTTTGACGCTGAAAGAAAACTTTGTACGTCAAAAAATTGGATCCAAAAATTTTTTCTATTCAAATTTCTCTATTGACTGGGCTAGTATTTGGGTTTCGATCCTGTGGAAAGATCCAAATTTCGTCCACATTTCGTGAACGTTGCAGTTCACATCCTCAAGACTGACCTAGAAGTAAGGTTTCGAGTTATGTTGTTCTTTAAAAGTTTATAGAAAACTTAACCAAACATGCCAGTTATTGACGCTGCTGAAAAAACATGTCTTATTTACTCAACAAAAGCCAAATAATACATACGTAAAATGAATTTGTTTGAATAACACCCCATTGTTGTTGCGGTGCAAACAAATACATCAGAAGATCATTATTTGAATATTGATAGCTATTTCTCCCGAAATATCCGAATCGATCTTATTATGTATTTCTTGATTATTATTTCTTTATTATTATATTTATTTTATCCCGGTAAATTGGTATCAAAAATTAGGGATCGATGTTTAACGTCTCCTTATTTCAAATTGAATTTAATTTATCTCCATTTCCTCCTGAAAATATTGGTTTAGTGTATTTTAATGTATTAAATCGAGAAGATACAATTCTAATAAACTTGTACGTTTATGAATAATAA
The DNA here is from genome assembly GCA_011762715.2 of Neuroterus valhalla. Lineage (NCBI taxonomy): Eukaryota > Metazoa > Arthropoda > Insecta > Hymenoptera > Cynipidae > Neuroterus > Neuroterus valhalla. The sequence continues at coordinate 1,106 of WSXT02123156.1, read as the reverse complement.
AATTCTAGTGTACTGAGTTCATACTCCTATACATCAATTTTAATTCGTTGTTGCTACGATATTGTTAATAAGTTTCCATAAATTTTGTTCAATAATAACATAGATATCTCAGAAGAAACTCTGGAATAATTTCCTGAATCTCAACCATTCAAAATTCAATAGACTTAATTGGAAAAAAAGTCCAAATCGAATAAGTAGCTTAATCTGAACATTAACTTGGCCACAGGTGCTTTTTTGCTCCATTGTGCTCCTGTTTTACTTTGTTTTACTGTAGTGATCTCTTTTACTTTTTCCCAAGAAGTTCTTCATTAGCAGGGCGCATACAAAATTTTTTCGGAATTTTTATAGAAGAAGTCCTTCCTTGACACGATGCATGAAGAACCCTTTTGTATCTCGATCCAAAAAAACCTTTCCAGCAGGACAAATTTGGAATTCTTTTGGTATGTGCATTGTATTTTTACCTTTTACGATCCTTTTGCCACATTTCAGCAAATGTTGTGACATTGATCCGGTAAGTACTTCCAAAAAATTATCTACGGAAAACGTAATTGTACCATTCTTAGTGCTTCATTTGAAGAAGGTTTTTTATTATTCGGATGATTTTGGTGCTCAGATTTGCGAGTATCGTGGTGAATAAGTCTCACTTTACAGTATCCTACTGAACATAAGTCATGGTGATGCTTTTGAATAGGATGCATTTACAATTATTTTGCATCTCATCTCAGAAACATTCCAATGAGCAGGGTACATTTTTAACTTTCTTCGAATTTGTATTATTATTCACTGTGTTGATACAATTGTCATATTTCAGCAGTTTTTGTAAAACAAATCAGGTAAGGACTTGTAAAAATTTATTTTGAGAAATGAATTATATCTTCTCTAGTGCTTTATTCGTAACGAAATTTTTCATCAATTAGATGGTTTGTAAATCTCTGAGAGATTTCGAAAAGTTTTTGCGTATTTTTACCCCAAAAAATCCTCTAAGAATTGCAGAATTTCTTAGTTTTGTGATCCATTACTTCTGCTTCAATAGAGACATCAATCTAACAGATGTGTCAAATACCTAGCAATGATTTCTATCTGCTAATCAATTATCTTCAATTTGC
>WSXT02123145.1:0-10896 GCA_011762715.2 Neuroterus valhalla | reverse complement strand
AATCTTCGGAAATTCCCGGTCACCATCCGAATTCCCGGTCATTTCCCGGTTTTTCCCGGTCTCGAAAAATTCCCGGTTTTCCCGGTCCCGCGGCCACCCTGGGATTTCTATTCAAAATCCCTGCCTCTGAATCAGACTAAATTATTCTCCGAAATTTTCGTATTAAGTCGAAACTTCTCTCTTTCATGTCAAATATTTATTCTATACGAGAATTACCTGTCCTAATGTCTAAATTATCATTCCTGACGGAAATCCCCTACTCTGAAGTAACAACTATTCCTCTATAAACTTCCCTGCTCCGGAATAAAAATTATAATTCTTTACAGAAATACCCTTTTTAAAAACTTTTTTAAATCATATTTATCTAAATTTCCTATTATTATTGTTATTATTATAATTATTATTATTAGTATTATTCGGAACTAGAGTAACTCCCTTTTTCTAAAATACAAGAGGGAGAGGTTTCAGTTTGTGGCAAATTTTATCTGCGATGAAAGGAAAATTGAAATAAATTCTGATTTGAAACAAGGAATTTCAAAAAGCGGTCAAACTCTGACCAATTTTCGAAGAAACTTAAGAGAATTCAGGATGCATTCCATAAAATTGCAAGAAATATCTGAAAATCCTATGAAATCATTGAAATTTTCAGAAATATTATAAAATCCCTTGTATTCTTTTGTAACATCCCAAAACCTTATGGGTACAATAAACACCCTCCTTTATTATTATACCATTAGGCAAAATTCCTTTCGGTGTTCTCATGTCTTCAAAAATTCTAGAAAATTTTTTGAAACCCCATGAAGATTTGCTTATGTCATTTAGAATAATGGAAATCTATTAAAAATTATTTAAAATCTTTCAGAATATCTAAAAATTTTCAAATTCTTTTAAATCCTCAAAACTTTTTGAAATTCTTGAAAATTCTATGCAATTTTTTCAAATGTCCTCAAATCTTTGCAATCCTTTGAATCCCTAGGAATTATTAGAATCGAATGAAACTTGTTCAAGCATAAAAAATTCCTTGATGGTTTTAAAAATAGCGTAAAATAGTTAAAATCATTCGAAAACCTTCAAATTATTGAAATATATCAAAATCTCCCTGCAATTGTCTAAAATACCCTAAAAGTTTACAACCCTTTGTAATCTTTTGAAATCGCATGAAACTCTTAAAAGGCTCTTGAAGATTCCTTGGGAAATTTATGAATACCCTAGAATTCTAGAACCCGTGCAAATACCCTCAAATTATCGGAAGTGTTAAAAATTTCTTTGAAACTTTCTAAAATACCCTAAAATCTCTTGAAATCCAAGCAGACTTTTTTGACCTTCTTGAAAATTCCTTGAAGGTTTTAAAAATACCGTGAATTTTTTTTAATCCTTCGGAATGCCTTTGAATTATTGAAATATATTAGAAATTCCTTTGAAACTTTCAAAATACCCTAAAATATTTTGAATCCCCTAAAATAGGTTGGAACTTTTGAAAGTTCTTGAAATTCCTTGGAAATCCAAAAAGTACCCGCAAATCTTTTAAATGCTTTGAAATACCTTGAAGTTTTCAGAATCTATTTAAAAATCATTGGAATTCTTTAAAATATGTTCTCTTGAATCTTTTGAAACCTAATGACACTTTCAGAAGCCCTGGGAAATTTCTCTGGATATTTAAAAAATACTGTAAAATCTTCGAAGTATTTTGGAATACCTTCCAAATATTGAAATCTATCAAAAATTTTCTAGAATCTTCTGAAATACCCTTAAATCTTTTCAAGTCCAATGAAGCCTTTAGAAACTTTCAAAAATTAAGTGGAAGTTTTGAAAATACAGCAAAATCTTTTATATTCTTCAAAAGCCCTCTATATTAATGGAATATATTTTCAAATTCTTCAGGATACCGTGGAATTTTTGAAATCCTTTGCAACACTTCTAAATTATTAGAATATATGAGACATTCCTAGAAATATTTTTAAATACCTCAAAATATTTTATAATAGAGAGATTTCAGATTTCCGACAATTTCGGAAGAATCACTGACTTCAGAAGAATTTGAGAGACTTCAGGAGAATTCAAATGACAGTAGATATTTCAAAAGATTCACTGGCGTCATAAGATTTCAAATCATTCGAGGAAAATTCTTGTCGGTTCGAGTTAAATGAGGTGACTTGAGAAGTTTTCGAGAAATGAATGACTTCAGGAGAATTCAAATGACTTCAGATATTTCAGAAAAAATCACTGAATGTGGGAGATTTCAAGAGGCGCCAATTCAAATTCTTGTTAATCAAAGTGAATTCAAATTACTTCAAGACATTTCAGAATCCACTGACATCGGGGGAATTGAAATGACTTGGAGAAAAACCTTGTGAATTCAAATGACTTCAGATATTTCAAAAGAATTCTTCGAAGACATAAGATTCCGAATGATTTCAGGAAAATTTTTGTGACTTTGAGTTGAATTAAGTGACTCCAGAAGTTATTGAGATATCAATTACTTCAATATTGATTTCCAGAAAATTCTTATGAATTCAAGTAAATTTGAGTGACTTCAAGTTACTAAGCTTCAGATATTTTTGGAAAATCACTGACTTCAAAAGACTGCAAATGACTTCAGGGAAATTCTTGTAAATTGCAGTGAATTCGATTAACTTAAAAAGTGTTTCATAATTCACTGACTTGGCGAAAATTGAACTGATTTCAAATATTTCAGGAGAATTCACCGACTCCAAAAAATTCCACACGATTTCGGTTATTTCAGGATATTTCATTTAAGATCTAAAAAGGCCTTCACAAGTTGTCAACCTCTTGTACTTGAATGAATGAAAAGCACCCCTGTTGATATTCAATTACTGATATGACGAGATTTTTCCGTTGAGAATCAACAATAACTTACATTGTATCTTGTATCCCTTCGCCTCGGTCTTCTAGTCGCGATATCAGCTCCTCTCTGACTTTCTTCGTAGAGTTCAATCAGTCTCACATCCAAAATATTTTCCTCTGGTTCCCATGTGTTGTATCTGTAAGAAATTAAACAATAGACATACTTCGTAAACAAATACTCATTTTATTCAGTTGTAAATTATTAGGTTGCGAAACTTACTTTTTACTCCAGCCTTTCCACTTGACAAAGTACTCCACTTTGCCCTGAAACATGAAAATAAATCAATCAGGAAAGGTAAATTCCACATTGGGGATATTTGAAAAGACTTGCCACGAATATAAAAAGTGGCAGCAACCGATTTCTTTGAAAAATTGGAATATTTGAGCGTACGGATTGCAGAATCTTAGCGCGTGAACTCAGCCAGTCTAGTATAGGCAAGAGAGGGGATTAAGGTCCGAGTTGATTGGACAAAACTTGGTTATAAAATTATTGGTCCAATCAATTCAACTTGCAGCAACGCGTTATCCCCCCTCCTTACTACTAAACTGGCTGAGACCTCGCGCCGAGGTCGTTCTGCAATCCGTGAGCTAAATTTCTATCAATTTCACAGAACCTTTTAAAAAACGTTCAAAAAAAATTCTTCAAATCTTTCGGCTAATCCCAAAGTCTTAGACAGTCATGTAAAGTTTCGACAACTTATCTTTTCCGTCTATATGGATTTTCTACAATCTATTATCGCTTTTTAGGAATATATTTATTGAAGCAAATAACATATTCAAACAGTGGGCAAAATCTCTCGGCAAATATTTATCAGGAAGCTTTGATCGTAAAGTAATAAAAAGGAGTGAGAAAACAAGGGAAAGCATTTTCTACTTTATTATCTGCACTTGTCTGCAACGTTGCTGATTGCTTTTCGATTTTCCAAGAATAACAGGAATATTGATTTTTGAACAAACTGATCAAGTCCTTATTGAGAATATTACGGTGTGACCTTCACGACCATTTTAGAAATAATCGATGAAACACGTGCTAACAAGATTAAATCGTGTCCAAGCGATTATTTGGAAAAGGTAGAATAGAATAGAAAAATAAAGTAATATAAAAACTCTTACACTTCCAGTATACTTTTGCATAGTAAATTTATATTTCCGGAATAGTAATTACAAATTAAAACACATGTTTAGTTAAATCTGCTGTAGGGTAAGACGGGAATTTTTGTTTTCAATTTAAAAAATCCACTGCCCCTAAGAGTTCTTGTATTTTTTTGGTAAATTATCCTAGAAAATTTAGTTCCATAAAAAAATAATGTAGCTGTAGCAAGCATACTAAAATTTCACACAAACGAAAGTGCAAAATTTTTTTTTTACCTTATAAATTTATTCTTGCCTATTAAAATTCTTAGTCTACAGTAATGTCAAGATATCCTAAATGATATACATGTTTAATTTTATTCAAGATACTACAGGATTCCACCTTTCTACCAGACCAAAAATGTCTACAATTAATGTTGTTATATGTTTCTTATACCTTTGAAGTCATGTTATACTAACCTCAAAACATATTTTCAAAACTATTTTTCAGTAATTGAATGGTGTGTGGCTTAATGTTTATTATTACAAAAGAACAAATTAGCAACAAATAATAAAAAACACAGAAATATACGTTAAAATCACACGCTTTTTGGTATGGTAAAAAGCTTTGAATTGCGAACAAAAAAAACTGATGAAAGCATCATTTTCAACGAGTTCGGACCGATAATACGCACACATTTTCAATCAATACATAATTTGATATCTTTATTCTGTTTTTTTTTTTACTTCATTGATTTGTATGCCTTCCTGAAGTGCACTATGTAATAATGGGATTAGATTTTGAATAATTGAAATAGTGGAATTATTTCAAAATTACGGTCTTTATACTAATTTCACCATTTAAGCAATTTTGAATATATTCCAGACATAACTTAGTGCAGAACAAGAAACTTTTTCTCTTAGTTTGTTAATCTCATTTCAAAGTTAATGCTTGCTTTTATATGCCTTGATTATATTCGGAAAACCTTTGAAATTTCGTTGAATATTCTTCGAATTTTCGAAATCCAATTCGAATCCCCAAACAATCTTCAAAATTCGTAAAAATACTTAGATATCTTTTGAAATCTTTCGAGAGCTTTTGAATTCCAGTAATTGAGTTTGAGATACTTCAAAATCTCTTAAAATCTCTTGAAACCTTTGAACTCCATATGAATATCGTAGATAATCTCTTTAAATTGCATGAAATATTCAAAATCCCTGGTAATTTTCAAAAACCGTATAAATACATTAAAATTCCCAGAAATCGTTTAAAGTCCTCAAAATTATACTTGAAATATTTCAAAGGCCGTGTCTGCCGCTACCAAAATGGTACAAATAGGTTGAATTACAATTCTGATTATTTGCACCAAAATTTCGTGACGAACAGTACCATCTACTACTTTGGCTATATGTACCGAAATTTTGGTACAAATCCTCTCACTTTAGTATAGTTGCGAATACTTTGGTCATGATCTGAACAAGTCGATAGATGTCAGCAATTAAGAAATTCAACTTTCAACATAAAAAAACTGTTAAAATAAACAGAAATTTTTTATTGACATTTATTATCTAGATAACTAGATATCCCTGATCCCTATAATAACAGTGTTAACGGAATTAGGTAGTCTTTAAAAAGTAATTCTTTATTCTCATTATTCAAAATATATTGGCAACAATAAAGACTACAAATTTCAGTAGACAAGGATGATTAAAATTTATGAAACGTCTCAGGGTATAAAAACGAATTTCAACAAAGTTTTAGGACCTGTAGATTTTCGGAATTCCAAAAATTTGCTACCTCGGCCCATCCTGATCTGTAGTAATAGTTTTCAGAATTCAATTTCCAAATTTAACAACTTATAGATAAAGTTATTTTTTAATTGAACAATAATATATAATTCTACCTCTTGATTCCTCCAACTGAATTCATTATTACTTTTTCGTAAAAAGTTTCCACTATATTTCAATTTCCATTGATATGATATAGCAAACGTTTCCAAATTTTATGTTTTGATTTGGAACAAGTTGTAAAGATTGAGCAAAATCACAAGAAATTAACATTTTCCCACAATTTAAGAATACCAAACAAGGTATAGCAAAGCAGAAAGCAACAACAAAATACGAAAATTTTGAGCCCTTCCGAATAGAGGATTTAAGGCTATTGGAGTCATGTTCTAACCTCAAAATTCAATCTCATTACTTTACTATATACATACTAAAACAAATTTTGCTAGAGTTCAACAGAATTAACTATTTTTATTTACTGCTTTTTGAATACTTATGACGCAAAAGGCATTTGGAAACAGTATTGGACATTCCACGTTGTCAGGATTCGTATTCATACAGATAGTTGTGATTAAAGAATAATTTTACAATTTTTCATCATTATTTTATATTTTTGTGAGGGATAAAATTTGAACAAAGCAAACGTTTTCAAATGGTCAATTGTTATGCACAATCCTACTTGATTTTGCGAATTCTTATGCTTTTCGCGCGTAGAACGGAAAATGTATTTTCAATTTGTTTGAAGTTACATTTGGCAGCTTTAAAAGGGAATGGGAATCTTATCATTTAAGCTCTTAAGGGTTCAACAAAAGGCACTCTCAAGGGTTAACAATTTCGAATTTCCTTCAATGCAACTCTTCTTACGGGGAAGAAACTATGATCTTCTCATAATTCAGAGCACTAAACGTGTATTATAATTTACTATACTTATATGCATATTGATTTCATTACTTTAATCGTGAAAATTGCTGTAGAAATTTCTAAGAATGTGCAACTTCTCTTTCAGATTAGGGTAAATTGTCCCATAAGAAGGAATCTGTTGCTGATAACACTATATTTAGCAATTGATAAACATCCATTATGTTTATCGTATGGCAAAATCGATGTTCACAAACGTCAGAATGAAGGAACATTTATGAATCCTGACTTATAGATTCAGAGAAGTGATTCCTGACTTTTCCAATTTGCAGACATGCCTTTTTTTACTTTTACGATAGAGTATTTGCATAAATTAAAACGCTGAAAAAGAGATTATCAATGATTATTACATCTGCAAGTGTCTTGCACTACGCCATTGATAAATATATAAATTATGCAATAAGATGTTTGGAGGAACCAGGCCAATATTAATGAAAGATTTAGAATTTATTTGTTCAATTGTACAGTTATCTACATTTTAGATTATAGAAAACAAGTACTCAAAATTACTGAATGATTGTAAGAAAATGGAATCTATAATCTAGTAACAGCATTATGGTGGAAGAAACGGATGCAACCATGTGGCAACCCCGCAGTAAAGAAAACTGATCCATCAAGTGGTGCTGCCTACCGACAATTTTGCAAAACTCATTACATTTTAACGTCAACATACCCGTCTTTCTCTTTTCTTTGTGATCCGCTCAGCTGCATAAACCCTGTCACCCAGATCCATGATTTCTACACTTTTTCCTCTTTTTATTCCAGTTGCACCACCAAACAATTTGTCCTAGTTGCTGGAATCTGGTTGACCAAAGTCGAACCAGTCAAACTTGGCACCACTCACTCGCGCACACACGCGCACTTAATTTCACGCACGTGCGTTGAATGCCAATCCAAAAGATGCATTCGGTCAAGATTGTGTGATTCTTACGTCTCAAAACGTTTTATCTCACACGTGCCGCGATCTCATAACGAGAGTTCGTCGACATGATCAAGATCAATGTTTTCATTTATGTGCTCGTTTTCCCTACCGAAAACGAGGCTATTTTGGGTCAATGTTATTGCCGAAAGTAGTAGTGCAACCGGCAACGAGTGATGGCGGAGCCCACCACAAACCCATCTGTACAAGATTTTTCGCAGCACAAATTTTCCTCTTGAGGTAAGAATTGTTACACTCGAAATTTCGCTCCACCTTGTCAATCTCACTGATGCCGTTCCTCCATGGAAACAAATAGTTTCCTAATACTCGGCGTCCGGCGACACGTTTATTGTCACTGCTACCGTACGTGCTGCTATAACACGATTTCAACTTCGGTAAACTTCGGGCACGGTTCGGCTAGTGACGTCAGCGATTTTCCCTCGCCTCGTCCTCGTAAACACCAAACATGGCGGTCATGCAGATACGCGCCGAATCAAGGTTTTTAACTTTCCACCTTAAAAAAGGAATCGATTCCCTTGCAAGTTAAAACACTGCTTTCAAGTTTCACATCGAAATTTCCAAAAGATGAAACAACGGTTCACGATGAGCTAATTGCAAGATATCTTCGGCGAAGACGAACGACGCACAGCGTCTAGTACATTCTCCGGTTCGAAGCCGACTAGAGCAGAGACCTTCCAAACTCCCCTTGCTGCTCGTTAGCTTGGACTCGTCCAGTTTGTACATCGGGTAAGCGGTGGAAGGGAGAAGGAAGGAGAGGGAGAGGCAAGTACGCGACGACGGGTTTGAGAGAGTGGGTAAAGGACAGAATTCGCCTGGCGGTACTCTGCCTGCTAAATGGAAAGAGAGAGAGAGAGAGAGTTCGGAAAAAAGAGGATTAAAAGTGGAAAGAGTGAGTTTGAGTGGTGGGGATGGTCACAGGAGCACTTGGAACAAGAAAGCTGCCTGCCTGTCTGTGGTTGCCTTCGAATGCTGAATGCTGGCTTTACCACCCCAAGTCCCCTCTTGCTTCGTGTGCGAGCAGAAGCGACGTTGCCAAATTGCAATATCAAATCGTAATATAAACAGCTCCATCCACTCACGGCATTCAATAGTTCTTCTTCTAGACCAATAAAATCTACTTTCTTCCAACCTTCGGACTTTAAGTCAATCTCCGAAAATCGATCCTCCTAATTCTCCATTAAAACAAAGCCTTCTTCCGTTACGTCTCACTCGAAAATGGCAACACCGCACTTTCCTTGGTACTGCTATTACACTCAGTAATCACTAAATTCACAATCTAGTACAGTTGTTACATAAAAAAACGTAGCAAATCAAACTGGTCTCACGATTACCAACTGGTCTCCAAGATGAAACCTTTGTCAAAAGTCAATATCAGGAATTTAATGAATCTTGTTTGCTTTTTCGCAAAGAATTGAGAGTAACCTCAACACATCCACTAACTAGAGTGTCTCCGTTGTTCGCAAGAAGATATGGTATAGGTACCATGAACCCCAACCATACTCTCAAAGTTTTATATACATAGGCATAAAAGGTAGAATGGTGTAGGAGGCGATTGGCTGGGAGCTTCGCCGGCGCTTTTGATTCGCCGAGAGGAAACTGATCTCGCCAATCAGCACTTGGTACAGCCCACGTCGACATCCCTCGCAGGCTATGCAGTAGGCGTGGCCTAGGTCGCAGCACAAAGTACAAAAACGTGATACATATCTTCTCTGATTTCCAATTCTCAGGCCCAAGGGCAGTTCCATTAACGGAATTATATACCAGAAAGCTACACTTTGTGTACCAAGAAGGCGCACAGCAATTTATTTGGAAGGGAAAATAAAGATGAAACCATTGTGAAAAGAAACTTTGAATCGTAATCCGGTTCAGCGCATTGATGATTGACCGTAGTTTAGCCCTTGCCCCCCCCCCCCCCTCCTTCCTAACTGAAAGTAACGTATCCGTTGAGTCAACACATCTTTTGCATTTATTCAGATTTTTTTTTAAGTTTCTAGTATGTTTATAGTTTATGAAACGCTTGAAATTGTTCAGATTTATTTCATACGAAATATATTTTATTTTCAAAATGGTATGGCATTAACAACCAAGAAGTTTAACTTCGAACCAGATAGTTTATTTGGCAAGACAAGGAGATGAAATTTTGAGAAGACTGTTGACATTTCAATCTCAATAGATGAATTTCTAACCAAAATGGACAAATTTTTAACAAAAAAGCCGAATTTTCGACAAAAAATATGATTTTAACAAGATAGTTAAATTTTTTAACATTCAACAGAATAGCGCGATGTATGTCCGAAAAGGTAAATTTTCAATCGAGAAAGATGAATTTTCAGCTAAATATTTAACTTCCAATTAGGAAAATAAATTTGTTTCTAACAAAAGAAATAATGCTTTACTAGAAAGATTAATTTTCAATCAAATAAATTTTTTGCATGAAGTGGTTCAACTTTAAACAAAATGATTGAATTTACAATCAAGAAAGTCAGCTTTCAACAAATTACATTAATCTTCAACAAAACTGTTAAATTTTAGGATATTTCAATCTGAAAATCCATATATTTGTATTCTTAGTTGTAGGATTTCTAAGCCCATAAATACAAGTATAAATCTAGTGAATCTTTGCAACAAAAAATATGAATTCTTAATTCATATTTTGATCCAATAGTTTTTAATTTCAAATATAAAATATAGTTCAGTTCTAAAACACGAAATCCCCAAAAAAGTTGAAGAATCTAAAACCAAAATATATCAATTAGCAACGAAACAGTTGCATATTCATCAGAAAAAAAATCTATATTCTCTTCGCGCGCGGCTATCGTTTCGCTCGCAAGTTTGAGCGCGACTAAAATTTGAATTTTCGATTTTTTGAGAAAACTCGAAAAGTTGGAAAGTTCATCCTGGAGGGCTCTCAAAAAGAAACATTTTTTTCTTAGAACTTTTTTTCATAGCTTGTTTTGTTTGGCTAAAAATTCTCATTTTCGTTTATATTTTTTGAATTTTGAAATGCCACAACTCTGACAATTTTGTTATTATCAAAAAAAATCATGAGGATATATTGTTTCACTTTTTACCTACTACAAAAAAACGTATATACTTGAAATTTTTGAGTCTTGGAAAAAAAGTCCAAAGAAATTTTTAAAATGCTCCCCCTCTTTTATTTTTGATCCAACACAGCTGGTAAACGAACTCGACTTGTATTTTTGCTCACTCAAAATGGGTGCCAAGGTACGATCGAATATTATCATTCTTTCGGAAGTTATCGAGTTCACAAATTATTTTTCATTATTTTTTGTGCGATCAAAAATGGAATTTTCGAT
>WSXT02123134.1:0-10897 GCA_011762715.2 Neuroterus valhalla | reverse complement strand
GTTGAAAATTCAAGATGTGAAATTTCAGACGATTCTAATACTTTCTCAATCATAAATGATGAGAATGTAAAAAAGTTAATCATGAAAGATAATTTTTGAACGCAACAGTTGAATTTTCAGTAAAAGAAAAGAAAAATACCAAGAAGAATAATTTTCTACTAATGAAGATGATTTTTCAGTATAAAGTTGTTTTTCCTATACATTTTACAATTGTTAGATAAATAGTTCATTTTTAAACTTGATATATATTTCAATTTACACAAAAATAGTTGATTTCGTAACTTCAATCTGTAAATATCCTTTTGCAACAAGAGAATCAATTCTCCACTAAATAGTAAAATTTGTTAAAGTTTAATAAACAGTTGAATTTTTAAACAAAAATTACGAATCTTCAATCAACAAGAAAATTATTTTCATTACGAAGTGATATTCCAATCAAAATTGATTTGGATCAGGAATAAAAAATTGTTGCATTTAACCAAAATTATAGACTTTCCAAAATGATTTTACTATGGGGGTCATTATTTGAACAATAAAAAAATTCAGGATTCTCTTTTTCCAATTTTACAAAAATGATGCTCTAAAAGCTGAAAAATTCATTTCTGATTGTACCAACATTTTCATTGCTTTTTATTAGGAAACAATTTATTTGATAAGAAACAAACGTCACATATTTGAAAAGCGTAAGAATTGAATACACAAAAACCAGAATTTAAATTAGCATTATGGTGTCCACCAAAATCTCCCATCATTACTTCTTATCCAAGACTTTCGTCTTTATATTCTTTACTCCTTCACACAAAACCTGAACCCACAAAAAAAATGCATGAACCATTCTTTCCATAAAAATTCAAAACTCTGTCCACATCACGAAACACATTTCCACATCAGTGTTTGCGATACTTTTAGACCCTTTCCGTATTTTTTCTCGAGCCGAGTGGAATGCCTCCCTTTGCCCCTTTATCTGAGAGCAAATATAAGCACTCGTACTCTGAGACATGGAGGTACGGGAATGGGGTATCGGTACCCAAGATCCCAAAAATATCGAAAAATAAACAAGTGTCCGGCACACGTGTGCGCTCACGCGTGGTGCGGATCGGGTCGGCGAGGGGAGGGGGTGAGGGCAAAATGATTGGTGAAGGGTAAGAAGAGCGGTGGGGAAAGGAGAGGACGGACAGAGGAAAGATGAGGCCTCGCCGTGGGAATCAGCGGCAGGTGTGCGTCGGCGCTACCGGGGAGCCACTTGAGGGGGCAAATGGGGCCCGGCGGGCCCAATCCCCCCACCCTACTCACTCCCGCCACTCACTCCTTACGGCTTACGCTCACGGACTCGAGGAGCCCCACGAAGAATGCGCCTTCATAAAGTAATCAAAAAGTACTGACTGCACGCGCAAAATCGATCGAGTGTCGATTCAACGGTCGATAACCCCGTGTCCAAGTTAAAAATATTGCGTATCGCCAAATTATCGCTCATACCGGATTCGGAGAAAAGATCCGATCTTTTTGGGTGTCCTCGGGGACTCGATAATTTCGCTAGTTTTTTGTCATTTCAAGGAAAAAGGTTGATTCTTGGTTCGACGTTTCATGCTTCAAGGGGACGATTACGGGACTGAAAAAAATTAATGAGGACAATTGTAACTGCGTGTCATTTTCTCAAGAATTTATTTCAAATCTTTAGCAATTCATTTTTTATTTTCAGCTATTCATTTTCAATGCTTAGCAATTTATTGCTTGTGGGTGGTAGGGGGATGTGAGACATGCGAATAATAATTCTAGGTTTGAGGAGAACTGTAGGGTATTGCCCGGATTTTTTTTTTTAATCTAATGGAGCCCAGAAGTTGCAGTTTGGTTCTTCCTTTTTCAAGTTTAAACAGCAAAAAATTTTTTTTCTTGATCTTAAAGATCAATTAAAAAAGTTCAAAGCAAGTCGATGTATACATGTATAGTGATAATTCCATTGAAATATTTTTCACCCTTCCCAATTGACTTTGGAGTTTCGAAAAATCGAAAAAATTTCAAATTGTTAATAATGAAAATTAAATAATGATAAAATAAAAATATTTGAATAATTTTTCGCCATGTAGGTACAAATCTGCTTGCTTCGAATTATTTATGCTGATAGTTTATGACGTTTATGTACCGAAAATTAATTATATTGTCAAATATAGAACAATATATCACTTTCAAAGGTTTTCTTTCTCGAAGTGAATAAAAATTATTTTAATGACAACATTCCACATATTTCATTGTTGCAACATATTAAAAATACATTCCTTATAATGTTTATCACACATTATAAATTATAATTTAAATCTCAAAAAAATAATTTATTTGTAAAGATTTTAAGAAGTGCTTCGTTTTTTGTGATTTTCATCTATATCTACGGTGCAGAGAAGAACTTTTCCAATAAAAATTGAGGGAAGTGTTTTTGACTCCAAAACAAAAATTTGTCTTGCTTTCCGAAAATTCCTAATACAAGATAAAAAATTTATTTGGAATTTTTTCGGTAAAAGAAATAAAGAAATATATTATAATAAATAATAATTATTCATAGGAAAATAATGCGTGACGCGCGCTCATACAATGTTTATTATTTTATTGGCCCAATTATCGAATTAAAATGCATGCATAAATTGGAATGAAATATAGAATATAATTATTAAAAATCATAAAATGAAATATTTATTAAAATATCTACATTGGCTTTCGTGCAATTTGAATTCCAATTTTAATCATCAGCTCGCTCAATTTTCAATACTCTTCAATATTTTATGTGTACGATTTTGAATTTTTTTTTGATAGTTCAAATTTTGGAGATTCAAAATTGAAATTCATCAAATTTTTGAATTTGACAATTGAAGATGTATTTATCAGGTACGTTCATAGTCAAAATGACGTTATTTGAAATATTCATTTGAAATAGTTCAATTTTGAAGATTCAGATTTGAAAATTCCCTAATTTTTACGATTTCTAATTAAAAATTTTCCATCTTTCACAATTCAAGATTGATACAATTAGAATTGATGCAGGTAAAAGTATGTAATTTCTCATGATTTTTATGGAACAAATCATTTCTTAAGAATGATTGCTTCAAAAAACATCATTTTTTGAGATTCAAAATTGAAGATTTTTTAATTAAAACATATGATCCTGAATTCAAAATTGGTCCATTCTCAAGACTCTCAATTGAAGATTAAATAGTATAAAATGTTCATAGTTTATATTCGTGCAATTCGAAATGCTTTTTCCAATTGGGTCAATTCAAAAGGTTTGGAATTGAAATTCATTCAATTTGTATTTGAAATCTTCAACTTATCAATTTTTATTATTTTCAATTGAATTGATGTTATTTTGTACTTTTTTCTTCTGTTTAAACATGCTCCACTAGTTTTAACTGTTCATAGTTCACATCCATGCATTTTGAAATGCTTTTTGAATTATATTTTTTTTTTTTGAAATTTAAAACTTATCCATTTTTATTATCCTAAATTGAACTGATGTTATTTTGTACGTTGTTTTTTCGTTTGAACGTGTATCATTAGTTTGAACTGTTCATAGTTTTAATTCATGCAATTTGAAATGCTTTTCTCCATTTGGTCAATTCAAAACGGTTTGAAATTGAAATTCATTCAATTTTATGAGTTTCGGAATTTCAAACTTATCGTTTTAATGCATACAATTTGAAATGCTTTTTCCAATTGGGTCAATTCAAAAGGTTTGGAATTGAAATTCATTCAATTTGTATTTGAAATCTTCAACTTATCAATTTTTATTATTTTCAATTGAATTGATGTTATTTTGTACTTTTTTCTTCTGTTTAAACATGCTCCACTAGTTTTAACTGTTCATAGTTCACATCCATGCATTTTGAAATGCTTTTTGAATTATATTTTTTTTTTTTGAAATTTAAAACTTATCCATTTTTATTATCCTAAATTGAACTGATGTTATTTTGTACGTTGTTTTTTCGTTTGAACGTGTATCATTAGTTTGAACTGTTCATAGTTTTAATTCATGCAATTTGAAATGCTTTTCTCCATTTGGTCAATTCAAAACGGTTTGAAATTGAAATTCATTCAATTTTATGAGTTTCGGAATTTCAAACTTATCGTTTTAATGCATACAATTTGAAATGCTTTTTTCAATTGGGTCAATTCAAAAGGTTCGGAATTGAAATTCATTCAATTTTATAGATTTAACATTTGAAACTTATCAATTTTTATTATTCCTAATTAAACTGATGTTATTGTGTACGTTTTTTTTTTGAACATTTTTCATTATAGTTTGAAATGTTCATAGTTTTAATTCATGCAATTTGAAATGCTTTTTTCAATTGGTTCAATTCAAAAGGTTTGAAATTGATATTTATTCAATTTTGTAGATATGAAATTTGAATCACATAAATTTTCATTATTCTAAATTGAAATTAATTATGTTATTTTTTACGTTTTTTTGTTTGAACTTGCCCTCTCATTTAGAAGAATTACAATTGAATATTTAATGTTTTTAACAATATTCCACAATTTAAGATTGTCAAATTTCCAAGATTAAGCACAACTATTTGATTAAAAGTTTAACTTTTTTGTTGAAAATTTCACTCCATTGTTCATATATTCATCTTTTTGGTTGAGGGTAAATTGAACTATTTTTTAGTATATTCTTTGATTCTACAGAAAAATAATCTCTTTAGTTAAAAACTTCATTTTTTTGCATACAAATGTAACTATTTGTTAAAAACTCAAACTGTTTTCTCAGAGATAAACTTTCTCCTTCAGATTCATCATTTTCAGTTGTTTAACTATTTTGTGGAAAATTGAATTCTTGTAATTTTATATGCTTGAAAATTAATGAAATTTTGAAGCCGTTGAAATTTTTCCTGTGAACTTTTACCCTGAATAATATTAAGATAATAATGTTTTTTGGTCTACTGGTCCTATCAATATTTGAATAATCAATTATTTTAATATTGTTATTTCAATGTTGTGAAAAAATGACTCTCTAGCTCTGCTGGGGTATTTTCTGCCCAACATTCAAAACCAAATAGTTTTTGAATTTTTCACTGATAGTTTTCAACTGAAAATGGAAAAACGAATTGTCAACGAGATAAAAATGCTGTTGGGTTAAAAATGCTATATATTTTGATATAAAATTCAACTGTTTTTAGGATTTCGACTTTATGTCTGTTAGGTTAAAAATTGATCCGTTTTGGTGAGAGATTCAACTGTTCTGCAGAAAGTTCATATTTTCTGGTTTAATTCAACTATTTTCCATCTAAAATGAAAGATTTTTTATTAAAATGTTTTTCACATTTCGGAATTATCTTTTATATATCTTTATAAGATATATATAATAATTACAATCTTTTTTGGTTGTAATATTAAAAAAAGTATAAAATTTTTCTGAAATTATACTTTGATTACAAATTCAAATACTTGGCATGAAGTTGAACTTCATCGTTAAGAATTAACTTTTTTGGAAAATTCATCACTCAAGCTGAAAATGCAGTTTATGATTAAATTTCGACCTTTCTGTTTGACAATTCGGCCAACCAAAAAATTCATCTTCTTCTATTAAACATTCAATTACTTGGTTAAACGTCCATCTATTTGGTCAAAAATTCTTCCCTTCCGCTTGAATTTCATCCCTCTAGTCGCAAATTCAACTGTTTGGTTAACAATGAATTGTTTTAAATCTTTCAATGTAGGCTACAAATTCAACAATTATGTTGGAAAGCCTTTTTTCGAAAATTCAAATTTTTTGTTTAAAATTTTTCTCTTTAGAAAAAAATTCGTTCCTATTGATTGGAAATTCATTTTTCTTAGTAAAAAATTCAACTGTCTTTCAAAAAATCCTTTTTTTGGCTTGCAGGTTTAACTATTTGTTTGAAATTGCAATTGTGGAAGTATGATGGTGGCAGTTTAATCTTTTCCACCGGAAACGGCAGAAGTAGAATGTAGTGCTTTTAATAAAAAAACATTTTTAATTTTTCTTGGTTGAAAATCCAACTGCCATCCAAAAAATCCTTTTTTTGTCTTGGAGGTTCAACTACTTTTTTGAAAATGCAATTGTGAAAGTATGATGGTGGAAGTTTCATCTTTTCTACCGGAAACGGCAGAAGGACCGAGTGCAATTACAATTAAGACATTAGAATAGTAAGAAAAAAAAAGAATTCTAAGTCTCTTTTTCTTCAGCTTAAAATAACCATAAACTGAAACCAATATAACTACAAAATTTGTCTATTCAGATTTCGCCTCCCATGAAATTTTGAATCTCTCCTGCTCCTCCCACATGATTTTCTACCTGATCACGTGCAATCAAAAAATCCCCCATTTCATTTAGCCTCAATGCATTATAATCGACAGGGGTTGTAAAATCTCGAGTAACCGAAGTCCATTGTACGAGAAAACCCCGGGACAAGTGGCATTGTATGTTTTTCATGGTGTGCTCCTCCTCGTCCCTCCTCATGGCTTCACAGGTGGACAGGTGTATGCCCTAATGTTCGGACGAATGACGATATACCCCGTGAGACCCCATGGGACCCCATGCACACGACCACGTACATTTAGGAATAAAATGGACGGATCAGGGAAAAAAATGGGAGGGGGCGAGAGATAAAAATGGAAGGGGGGAGACTATGGGGGTGATGGCATTTTACGGTGGACGCGCCCTGGTGCGTCAGAAAATTAGGATCTTTTTTCACGGGGCGAAGGGATTTCAAATCGAGGACACGCATTTTAAATCACTCCGAGATTTGTCCACTGACTGACCATAAGAAATGACATGGGGTAAAATCAGGTTCTTTTTATACAAAAATCGTTAGGGGGCTTTCAGAATTTAGAAATTTCAAATAGCCTCAAATAGCCTTTTGTCATTGTAATTCTGCTCCATTTTTCTGGATGTCGGATTATGAAATGGTTTTCTTGTTCTTTATTGTAAATTTATGATAGTTTGTGATAGCTCCAATCATTTATTATTATAAAATGTAAAAGTGCAAAATATATATATATATAGAATAAATAATTTAAATATATATTTTATTGATATAACAATGTATGACAAAATGATAATAATGATGATATACATTTAGTTGTGAGTGTTTTGTGGATTGATATTTCAAAATAGTAAGAAACAAAATTTATGTCTGTAAATACCTCGTTTTCCCTTTTTCCATTGAAAAATGGTATATCATAAACAAAATGATTGCATTTTTACCAAAGTTTTTGAGGTTCAAACTCAAACTGGATTTCCAAGCCAAAAAGACGAATTTTTTATAAGACTGTTTAATTTTCAACGAAAATGTTCTTATTCGCTCAATAAAGATGAGTTTCTGACAAGAAATGTAGATTTCAAAAATATTATTACATTTTCACTGAAATATTTGATTTTTTATCCAATGATGAGATTTTCAAGCTGAAGAGGCGAATTTTCCAGAAAAAAAAATTATTCCCAACGGTAAGTTCATTTTTTCTATAAAAGATGAATTTTCTAACCACAGATTTTTTCAATTTTTAAGATTTTCATTTTTCACAATTCTTCTAACAAAAAATGAATTTTTTATGCAAGGAAGAGGACTAACAAAACAGTTCGATTCCTAATCAAAAATGATAACTTGGATAAAATTATTAAATTTTTCTTATTTTAATTACATTTGTAACAAAAAATTTACTTTGTAAACAAAAGTAAAATTAAGTTAGTTAATTAATTAGTTAGTTAGTAAGTTAATTTAGTTACTAATTAATTTAGTTTTTTTTCTAATTAAAAATAGAAGAAATGAGTATCCTACAGTAAAAGATGGATTTTCAACAAAATAGTTCAAAGTATGACCAACAAAGATTACCTTCAAAGAATAGTTTAATGATTGAATAAAAAAAATGACTCTCCGAACATAAAAATGGATTTCCCAAAAACAGTTGAATTTTTTTCTTTGAAGAAAATTACTTCTGAAAAAATGTAAATTTCTAACAAAATAATTATATTTCTCAAAGAGGATATCATTCCCAACATAATTGTTGAATTTTCAAAAAAAAATTCAATTTAAATAAAATAAAGATAATTATTTACCTAATCACAGGTAAACTTTCTACCGGAAAATAGCAGTTTCTTACATTAAAAGACGAATTTTCAAGTTATAACTATAACAGGGTATAGTTCAATTATTGAACAGAAAATATTTCTTTCCAACCATAACAATAAATTTTCAACAAAACAGTAGGATTTTTATCTTTAAAAATGATAACTCTTGACAAATGGTTAACTTTCTAACAGAACAATTACATTTTTCAAAAAGGATAACATTTCCAACGAAATGATTGAATTTTGAACCAATAACATTTTCAACGAAATTGTTCATCTAAATACAATAGAGATAATTAATTAACTAAACACAGTTAAATTTTCAACCGGAAAATAATGTTTCCTATAGTAAAAGATGAATTTTCAATGAAACTGTTTAATTTCTGACCAAAAAAGATTAATTTGACAGAGTAGTTAAATTTTTGAACCAAAAATATTTATCCCCAACCATAAAAATTAATTTCCAACAAAACAGTATATTTTTTTTCTTTTAAAATAATTACTTTAGAAAACTAGTTCAATTTCGAACAAAACATATGTTCTCATAAGGAATATGTTTTCAACAAAATAATTCAATTTTTAACCATCTAATTACATTTTCAACAAAATGTTTTCAATTTTAATGCAATAAAGATAATTATTTAACTGAATACAGTTGAATTTTCAACCAGAAAATGGCAGTTTTCTACATTAAAAGATAATTTTCAATAAAACTGTTTAATTCCTGACTAAAAAAGGTTACTTTAACAGAGTACTTAACTTTTTGAACAAAAAATTTTTCTTCCCAACCATCAAAATGAAACTCCAACAGAAAAGGAGGTGCCTCTTGAACAAAATTGTTGACTTTTCGGACAAAAAAGATTAAATTTCCACAAATCAGTTCAATTTTCAACCCGAAAACATGAATTTCTTGCAAACGAGGTCATTTTAAACCAATTTATTCATTTGTGTACCGAAATAGGGGAATTTCAACAGAAGAGCAGTAGAAAAAAGAAAAGATTTTCTAGTGGAGGAGAAAAAATTTCCTCTTATTGTTGAATTCTCAATAAAAAAGATAAATTGTCCACAAAATAGTTTAATTTTTCAACAAAACGTCAAATTTTCAACCTTAAAATATTTTTTCGTCAAGAGCAACGAAAAGTTCAACTAGACTATTGAAGCTTCGAGAAAAGGCTAATTTTCAACCAAATTTGTGAAATTTCGACCAAAGAAGACGAATTTCTCATGCACTAATTTAATTTTCAACCCAAAAATATAAATTTCTTGACACAAAAGGTCCTTTTCAACAAGATTTTTTCAAATACTAGACCAAAATAGGTGGGTTTCAATCAAAAGAGGTTTGTCGGTTGAGAAGAAAATAAATTCCACTCAAGACGATAAATTTTCAATAAAATAGAATAATTATTTACAGAATAGGCAAAAATAATAACTTTTTATCAGGTTTATAGAATTTCCAACTAGAGGAAAATGAAATTTCTACCAACAAAGAGGAATTTCCAAACGAAAAAGACAATTTTTCTGCAAAACGAATAAATCTTTGATCCTAGAATATAAATTCTCAACAAGAAAAATCGTTTTCAACCTCGTTTTTTGATTTCCCATGAAATTTTAACAAAATTGTTGAATTTTCAAGCCAAAAACACAAATTTCAACCTGAAAATCGATTTTACAACTTAAAAAGATGTGACTCTTAAACAAAATGGTTAATGTTTTGCCAAAAAATATGAAATTTTCACAAATCAGTTGGATTTTCAACCCAAAAACATGAATTTTCAGCAAAAGTGGTCAGAAGAGTAACAAAAAGAATTTACAGTGGAGGAGAAAAATTTATATTATTGTTGAATTTGCAATAAAATAGACAAATTGTCCATAAAATAGTTCGATTTCCAACAAAAAGTCAAATTTTTAACCATAAAATATTTTTTGGTCATTGAAAGCAACACGAAAAGTCTAATCAAATTGTTAAAATTTCGAAAAAAGAAGACGAATTACTTCCACAGCAGTTAAATTTCTAACTCAAAAATATGAATTTTTTTACACGATAGGTCCTTTTCAAAAAAAAATTTCCAAGTAATAGACCAAAATAGGTAGTTTTCAATCAAAAGAGGTTTTTTCCTCAGACAAAAATTATGCGAGTTGATAATTTTTCAATAAAAATGACCAATTATTCACAGAATGGGTAGATTTTCGGAACAAAAATACCAATTCCTAACAAAATAGCGAATTTCCAACCAAAAATAATTACTTTTCATCAGGTTTATACAAACAAGGTTATTTTCAACCTTGTTTTTCGACATTCCACCAAATTAGTTAAATTTCGAACCCAAAAAGACGAAATTTCAACAAAATATGAAATAAATTTTTGACAAAATAATACAATTCTCAACAAAAAAGATGAATTCAAGATTGGTGCCTAACTAGATGATCATAGTTTTTGTGGTCACAAAGAATAGAAAATCTTAGCAGTGCCTAGAATAGTCCTGATTAGGACTCAC
The DNA here is from genome assembly GCA_011762715.2 of Neuroterus valhalla. Lineage (NCBI taxonomy): Eukaryota > Metazoa > Arthropoda > Insecta > Hymenoptera > Cynipidae > Neuroterus > Neuroterus valhalla. The sequence goes on along the minus strand of WSXT02123134.1, from coordinate 328 downwards.
TAGACCAGTTATTCTAGATAGTTTTTGGCAACTGTCCTAATTGAATCAAAATTCAAAAATTTAATAAAAAATTATACAGTATGGTTGAAAATCAACTAATTGGTGTAAATATTAATTTTTTGCTGGAAATTCATATTCTCGGGTTGAAAATAAAACTGTTTAGTAGAAAATCCCTAAATTCTTTACTCCCACCCTTATTTTCTCGATACGTCCAGGTCTCGCTACCATACAGCACGGTGGGTGCAAGCACAGAATTAAGAGGGCTGGGTACAGGGCATTTTGGAGGGGTTTCGTCATTGTCGGTTTCCTCTGAAAGTATTTCGAAAAA
>WSXT02123123.1:0-10897 GCA_011762715.2 Neuroterus valhalla | reverse complement strand
TTCTCTTTTTATCCGCAGGACGTTCTCGCTTGTACAAGGGCCTATGGCATGCCTACTCTATCTGTAATATCTCTATGGTCTTAAAACGTGGACATTTTACGAGAACGGAAGGGGGGGGGGAGGCAAATTTTACACAAATCTAATACCTCTTCTGATGCGAATGTAAAAAGAAATTCCTTTGAAGAAATATTTGTTTCGATTGCATGGCAAAAAGTTGGATGAAAGAAGAATATTAATGAAAGTCATTTCTTTGAGAAAATGCAATTTTCAGAGCTTCATCTTGTTTATCACGTGACTCATTATTGTATATTATATCACCCGGCGTCTTCATTTTTGAGAAAATGAATATATTGTGTACAAATTTTGAGAAATGGTTCGAAATGAATTGCGCAACCTGTTCAGGCTAATTCAGGTTTTTATTTCGTTTGAATAATGCACAATCTATTATATTTCAGTAAGGGCTCCAGAGCTCAATTCCCAGTTACCATTCATATCGAAAGTTATTAGGATTGCGACATTTGAATGGAATAAGAACTTTAATGAGTCAGATAGACATGCTCTTAAAAATTTTGGAACATTTTCTAAAATTTCAACATAATATCTAGATTTTCCGAATCACACCGCTGCCGAAATATTCAGCTTGATTTTATTATTGCATTTTGCAAGATGGAAATGTAATCTCAGTGAATGTATATTTTTTACAACAGCATTGAAATATCGAATAAGGAAACAGAGGTTAAAGGAGGTCTTATCGTGAAGTGGAAGGGGTGTGTGAAAAAAGCTCAAAAGACGTGATAGTCCAGTATATTTAGTTGAATTCATATATGTATTATTGCAATTCATTGTGTAAGAACATCTTTTTTGTCATCTTTAGGGCACCATATAGAAAGCTTAAACCCGAGTTTTCGACCATCAACCCTTTGAAGGTTGTACGCCATCTTGAATTAGGGGTGATTTCTTGTATCGCGTATAACAGTCGTATTTTTAATTTGATCAAGAAAATAAAAGATACCATTTTTCATGGAAAAAATAAGATCTACGAAACAGCTTATGTGATGTTTTCTCGTTTTTTGCTTACTTGTTGCTTAAAAATCGATAATACAAATAAAAAGAGGGTTCAAATTTTTATTAGATCAAACATCTTTTTTGGTTGAAGTGCTATCGCAAAACTTTTGAAGCAAAAGTTGTAATTCACACAATGCTTGGAAATTTTTGTTTAAAACTTTTTTTTGTAAGAGCAATTGTTTACTCACCGTAGCTTCCGCAAGTTGCGGGGTAGTTGGTGGTGTTGGATTGCGAGCGCTGTGGGGTACTAAATTATTCTAAGGTTCGTTGATGGAATGAAGATCAACATTCTTTCTCTTTCTTTTTTATTTTATTCAACTAAATAAACTTTGACCATTTTTTGTGTGCATGATTTATATTGCAATTATCTTTCATTTGTTATTTTTTTCTTGAACTTCTATTTGTTTTCAAACTTAACGTTAAAAGCTGGAGTTGTATCGACCCTCAGTTGAAATCATATTTGTATGTTGCTGGTGAAATTGGCTTAAGGGTCACGAAATAATTGAAATCAATTTTTTATTGAATCAGACGTTTTGGCTTCGGTTCTAGGCGTCATCAGTGATTTATTTCTCATATTCAAGTACAAAAAATTTGTGGTTTATGGAAATATATAATTTTATAGTGGAAATAGTTTTTTGTAGGTATAAATCAGCATGAAAAATTTTTAAACTCTTTGGTGATTAAAAATAAATGAATAAAAATTTTGTTGACAACATTACGAAAATTGGGAATGTTATCAAAAAATTTTTATTTATTTATTTTTAATCACAAAAGAGATTCAACATTTTTTGTTTTGATTTATACCTAAAAAAAACTATTTTCACGATAAAATGATATGTTCCCACGAACCAAAAATTTTGTGTACTTAAATTTCAGAAATAAATCACCGATGAGGGCCCATAACAGAGGCCGAAACGTCTGATTCGAAGACAAATTGAGTTCAATTCTTCTTTGATCCTAAAGCCAATTTTACCATCAACATACAAATATTATTTAAACTTAAATTTGATTATTCTTTATTGGCATTTCAATTATTCACTAATTTTCAATATAATTTTAAACGATTATTCAGTAATGTACAGCGCTCGCAATCCAGCACTACCAACTACCGCGCAACTTTCAGACGCTCCGGTTAGTAAAAAATTGCAGTTACAAAAAAAAGTTTGGAACAAAAATGGTAGAAAATCGTGTGATTTACAAATTTTGTTTGGAAATTTTTGCAATAGCACCAAAACCAAAAAAGATATTCGATTTGAAAAAATTCTCGACCCTCTTTTTATTTGTATTATCGATTTTTAAGAAAAGAATGAGCAAAATACGAGATAACATCAAATATACTAATTTGTAGATCCCATTTTTTTCACGAGAAATGGTATCTTTTATTTTCTTGATTATATCAAAATAACGACCGTTATACGCGATACAAGTAATCACCCCTTAATTCAACATGGCGGACAACCTGCAAAGGGTTGATGGTTGAAATCTTGGATTTAAGCTTTTCATATGATACCCTTAAGGTTGCAAAAAAATTTTCTTACCTAATGAATTGCAGTAATAAAATCTAAATAGACTGGACTATGACGCCATTCTCACGAAGCACTATCAACCAAATTGATTTAATCATTCATTGAAATTTATCTATTTCAATTCTTTTTTACAGAATTAACTTCACAGGTGAGAATCGTACCTGAAGATGCTCCCCTTTCTCCGGATATTCACTTTTTCAGAATTTCACGTATTTCATATCGGGCATCACCAGCAGATTACCACGTAGCAATATACAATGGGCATATCATCGCAATTTACGTTGATGGGATGCCTTATTTAGCCTGTGACAGAAACTATCAAATGGTGAAAGTACGCATAGATGGCAACCATAATGTCCCAATAAGCCTAAGAGAATTTCGGGAAATTATGGGTTTTGAAGGACGGCCATTCCACACTCAACCAGCCAAATGTAGGCACCGTTAATTCATGTCCATAACATGTAATCAAAATGTTTTGAAGGAGAAATACAAATTTGAGCAGAGAGAAAAAAATTCTTCTTTAGGATACCCTTCTTTCTTCATTCCTCTCATATAACAATTCCAAAATGCTCTTATGTCTCATCTCAATTCAGCCATTGTTGTTGATCCCCCTTCCCCTTATTTTTCTTCATCGTCATTCTTTTTTCTTATGAAGCCTTCTCATACATGCTTACGTATCTCCACTGACCCTTGGCATGCCCACATTTCTTCTTCTCAGCCTCTCCCCAGTTGCTCCATCCACTTCATTCCTCAGTCTTCATCTGGATATCTTTGTCCATCTCTTCTCCCTTCTCCCTAACATCTCATATTCCCCGCTGATGGAATCATCTTGTGCTCCCACATGCAATTGCTTCTCTTACTTTTTTTTCCTACTTTGGTTGGTCAGTTGTTCGTGGAAGCTCAAGCATGAGTTTCGGACCTACTTCAGCTGGTTGTGGGTCTGATTTCCGCCTTGCATTTTAGCAGAGCTTCGGCGGCCCGCACGGTGGACATTTAACTAGCAAGGGATTGTTCATCTCCGGAGAGTCATAGTATCAGCACCTATAGAGAAAAAGTTTACTCTGAGTACTTGAAACTGATGTTCTTGGTGGTTGGGAATCCACCTAAAGCTGCAGGTCTCCCCTACTATTAGGACATTTTGCTCGACCACAATTTCCTAGCCTCTTCTCCTCTGCTAGCATGTAACCATCCTATACATGTGTCCTCAACCCATTCACCTATTCTGAATTCTTCTTGATTATCCTTATCTGATACAAATGTTCCATTCTGCTGGCATGTTGGTGGCGGTAGTAGAGTGTGCTAGTTGACAGGTGGTGATAAAGTTTTACAGAATTTGTGCTGAAGGTGTGAAGGGAGGGTGAGGTTGGAAACTCAGGTGGTCAGGTAGGGTACGAAAGGTGAGTTACGGGTAGGAGAAGTAGCTTTGATGTGTATGAGGGATAGAATTAGGTGAAATAGGAAAAGTGAGGTTAGGTTGACGAGAAGGAAGGTAAATTTTTATGTAAGAGATGTTGTAGTACAGCAGGAATGAAGTACAGAGGCATATGTCGTATGCAGTAGGCAGTCACTGCAGTGGTAGTAGTCCTCGTTACCGGTAGAAGAGTAGGCAGAGTCTCAGGCTCAGGGTAAAAACGAGAGCGCTAAGAGCGAGGCAGACGAGAAGGCAAGAAACTCCAGGCAAGCAAAGCGATAAAAAGCGCAGGTCATCTACAAAGATAGGAGAACAGCTGGACAAGGAGATGATAGGGTTGCTTATTTCGGAAATCTGGGCGCACCGCGAAGAAGTAAAGGGTGTGAGGGAGGACGTGAGGATCAGAGAAGAGAAATAGGAAAAAGAGATTCAAGATCTGCGGGAGATTGGACAGATGGAAGAAAATATTAGGGTATGAATAGAAAGGACAGACAAAAGGTTCGTGGAAGTAGAGGGTAGGCTAGATATGAGAGGAGGTTGCAGGGTAGAAGGAGAACAGAAGTGTATTTGGGACAAAGTAGAGAGCATGATTGAAGAGAAAGTGGGACCGCGTGGTGAGAAGAAGGTGCAGGGGTGATGAGAGAAAGAATAAGGGCAATGGAGTTAGGAATGGAGAGGAGAGAAAAGAAGGATAGAAGAAATAATATCGTGATAAGAGGGCTAAAGTTGAAAAGCCGAGAGAGGAAAAAGGGAAATCAGGTAGCGGTTATGGAGTTGGAGAACTGTCAAGATAAGTTGGAGGTGATGCGAAGTAAAAGCATAAGATAAGAAGGATATAGGATAAGAAGGTGTCATCCATAGATCACGATCTGACTTGGAAGGAGAGACAAATGCAAAGACTGTTGTATAACAGAGCTAGAAGGGAGAAAAGTAAAGGAAGAGCGGCAAAGGTAGGATATCAGAAAATTAAAGAAAGAGGAGAAATGCTGGTGGTGGAGTGATAAAGATGCTCTTTTGGAATTCAGTAGGAATAAAAAAGAAAGATGAGGACTTTTGAAGGCTTGTGCAGGGATTTGATATTTTTGGACTCTTAGGAACGTCGGTAGAGGGCAAAGGGTGGGGCAGGATAGAACCAAGGCTACCAAGGGGGTTTTGAAGAAGAAATTCACGGATGCGGCGAGAAGCAGGGATGCAAATGAGGGCTCTAAAGATAGATGGGTTGGCGTTTAAGTTTTTGACTGTGTACAATAGGGATGGGATGGAGAGGATTGAGGTTAGGGTGGAAGAAGTTTTAGGCGAGAGAGACGAGGGAATGGTTGTAATGGGGGAGGGGAAATAAATGCGAGGATCGGGAGGGAAGGGGGTCTCTACGTGGATAATGAAAGTTTTGAAAGGAGGTCAAAGGACACGGCAATCAATAAGGAGGGAGATATTTTGAAAGACTGGATGGTGGATAGAGGGCAGGCGGTCGCGAATGGTATGATGGAGGATAGAATCGGACCATCAGCCATTATTCTTGTGGATAAGAAGGGAAGGTGGAAGTAGGAACGTAGAAGATGGAGAAGATGGGAGAGAGAGAGAGGTTTGGACGAGGAAGGCTATAGAGAAATACCAGGAGCAGTTAAGAGGAAGAAGTTTCGAAGGGGAGTTGGTGGAGGAGATATAGGAATACCTAAAAGTAGAGGTGGAAAGGTGTGTGCAGAAAAAGTTTGAGAAAGAAGAAAAAAAGGATAGCGAAACCGTGGTGGGACAAAGAATACAAAAGGACAAAGGAAGAGATTACGAAGGAGTATGAAAAACGGCATAAATGTACCGCAGAAGAGGGAGGAAAACGTAGGAATGAGCAGCGAGTTTAGGATGATGTGTAAAAGGAAAGAGCGAGGAAGAGTGGAAGATCTGGAGGAGGAGTTGAAAATATGTTTCGACCGAGGAGGACGCGTGAAGGTAATTAAGAGGTTCAAAAAGCGTAGGGAGGGAATGAGTGGTAAGATAAAAAGTGAGGAGTGGAGAGAGTATTTCAAAGAGTTATTTCCGGGTTCAGACCAAAGAAAAAGAGATGAGGCAAGTAGAAGAATGAGGAAGGAGGGGGGGGGGGGTGGAGGTAAATGACAGGCAGATGGAGATTCGAATGAAAAAATTAAGGAGATCGAAGGCAGCAGGCTTGGATGGGGTGCAGAGCGAAGCCTGGATTCTCGGCACACAAGCTGTAAGAGAAAGGCTGAAAGAGGCTGCTTAGGAGGTATGGATGAGTGAGGGATTTCCAGGAGAGTGGACAAAAGGAGTTGATAGTGCCACTGTATAAGAAAACGGACAAAGATAAGTAGGGAAATTATAAAGAAATCACATTGATGAATATGGCGCACAAAGTATACGCGATGGTACTGGCGGAGATGCTACAGAATAATGTCGAGGGGAAAGATATGTTTCCGGAGACGCAGGCGGGATTCGGAGTAAGTAGGAGCACCATCGACAATATTTATATTTTGTAGTACATGGTAGACATGGACTTAGCAAAAGAGGGGTCAAAAGTTTACGCGTTCTTCGTAGATCTCAAAGGACCATTCCGTTTAGTTGATAGGGGGAGGTTGGGGAGGGCGATGGAGGAGAGAGGAAGAGAGAAAGGTCTGGTCGGGAGGAAAAGGGAGGTGTATGAAGAGACGAAGTATAGGGTAAGAGAGGGAGACAAGATCTCGGAAGGTTTCTGGATGGATGGGGGGTTGGGGCAGGGGTGCCCGCTTAGCCCAATGCTGTTCGAAATCCTAATATCTGACATGTAGAGGAAGCTAGAGATAGGAGTGGTAGGGGGGGGGGTAAGGATGGTAGGGGTTAGAATTTGGTTACTCGCATATGCAGATGACAAAGTGTTGTTGGCAAAAAGCAATAAGACCTTAAAGGAGATGATTGAAGAGGCTCAGAAGCTACTTTGATAGGAGTCGGTTAGAGTTAAATGCAGGAAAGACCAAGATTGAGGTGTTCAGGAAACGGGGTGGAAGGGATAAGGGAGAAGATTGGGAGTGGAAGGGGGCGGCTGTGCAGGAAGTGAAAGAGTTTGCGTACCTGAGTTTCCCATTCAGGAGGAATGGGGAAGTAAACATTTTGTCTATCCTCTCCTTATTACCTTATATCACTTATTGTGTTTTTATTTTACTATCCTTCTCCATCTACCTATCAACTGAATTTTCCTGTCTCTCTTATCTAATATTCGTAGCTTATATTTAATATCTTAGAATTTTTCCGCCTCTTCTCAACTCTTGATCCTAACTTATTCCTTTTGAGTCTTGTTTCTTACCATACAATCCAAAGTTCTCTATCATTATCCTTTTTGCATGTGATTTCATTTCCCAAATCGAAGACATAAGTTTTGTTTTGGGTTGAAAAATAATGCTCTCGGAAATGCATATATCTCAATGAAAATTCTTTTTTGTAAATAATTTTTTTAGTTAAAATTGTACTTCTTTGGTTGAATTTTTCCTTTGGCTCAGAATTGCACAACATAACAACAAATACAAGATAGTTTCCAAATTTCAATGAAGCACTCCATGTTATTTCTTCTAAAATCGTTTCCCTGACTTTGCCGATTTGGTAATCAGGACGTCACGTTCAAGCCGTTCCGAGTGCTTGTCCCTTTTTTGCTTCGGGGGTCTTCGATTCGTTCTTTGTTGGAAAATCGATATTCAAGGTGAAAAATTTTTCTTTATTAAATTTAACTGTTTCGTTCAAAACTCGTCTTTCTGTGTTGGGAATTTATCTTTCTTGGTTGAGAATAACTCTTTCGTGAAAAATTCGAATGTTCCTGTTCAATAATCGATCTTTCCATTCTAAATCATATCTCTTTGGTTTAAAAACCATCTCTTGTATGTTGAACATTCATCAATTGGGTAGAAAGTCCAAACATTCTATTGCAAATCCAATTGTTTCCCTGAAGTCTTATTATTTTCGTCAAGAATTGGTTGATAAATTCGTAAGAAGGTCCTATCAAGAAGGCCACTTAACGAAGAGCAGCTCGCATGTAGGGCTGGTCATTCGACGGTAATGGCCTCATTCGGAGGTGTTGACCTAATAGGAAAACTACGGAAAACCGAGTGACTCTGCTTTAGATTCCTGGATACAGCAGCATCAATGGCTGGCCGATTAGAGAAACTGAAAAGGAGTGGAGGTTGTTTTCTGCCTTCAGACAGGCCATTACTCTTAAAGGCCTAATTATGAATTCTGAGCGAGCAGAGGAAGTACTCAATTTCAAAACATACGAGGTTGAGGTCCTAGCAGAAATTCTTGCCAACAACGTGACTGCGGTCATCGTCCTTTGGAAAGGGCTCTAAGGTCATCATTAGGCCGACATGTGGATAAAAAGAGATCACCAAAGTGACAGGGGCTCCAACCCAATCATGATGGAGAGTCTTTTGAAGACATTGAAACGCTTGCCGCTTTCCGATGATCGTCATGGTGCCTCTGGAGCCACCGCTGGTGTTCACAGCATGCAGGACGCTGGTCACGGTGAGCAGCGTGATGGTCAGGCAGATCTCGCCAATCAAGCGATTAGCAGACAATTAGGAATACCGTGGGAGAGCATCATATGAACAAACAAACTGATGGAAGAGCTGATCAATAATCTTCTAATTTCAGAAGACCGATCAATTAAGATAAGGCGAGAGGTGGAAGTGGTGGGAGAAAACGTCAACAATGAACATTAGTTGGATGGGACTGTGCAAGATCAAGCCGAGACTGATGGAGAAATACAACGCCATAACGCTGTTGATGTTCCTGCACAACCTCTAGATGCTTCAGTTCCATCACATCTTCCTGAAGCAGACAGCCTGATTTAACCGGAGGCTGTAGTGGAGACTCAGTGACCAAGAAGACGATTGAAATGGACTCACCATATGACCAAAAATTTGGTGCGCCTCTATTTTCTGGCACAGAGTAGTGGGTAGAGTGTGAGAAGAGAACATCATCGTCTCTTCTTACTTGAGTACCTGCATCTTGCCACAAGGATAAAGGTACCAAATCTAGCAGACCAGAAACGCTTAATATCTGTTAACAGATTGATTTTAGAGGTGTAAATAGCTACCATCGAAATGGGGGCAGGTCAGCAGCGTCCTTTTATTGAAACCCCTATGGAAGATGTGGAGGTTGGACAGGTTATCGGAGCTGCGGGTGAAGGTGCTAGGAGTAATGGAGAATAAGGGCTGGATCCATTAGAACTACATCCGGATATCAAAGTTAACGTCGTTTTGAATAGCGAAATCGCTAAAAAACTGTGACACCTCGACAACAAAGTTTTGACTTTGCACTTGAGTGCAGAATTAGCAGTGCTAAGGGTGCAAACTCTTAAATATTGTGCGACTGTGGCAGTCGTTAGAACTTTAGGTCGAAGAACAAGGCCTACAGGCGCAGTCTTTGCCCAAAGGCGGAAACAAGATCCCATATGGAAAATCAGGTTGGATATGGATGTTAGCAAAGTGAGGAGCAAATTGGGTCGACTGATCCAATATAAGAAAGGAAATATAGCCGAAAAGATCATCTATCCTTGGAACATCGAGATACTGACATCAAAGATATAAGATGAGGTAATAGATTTTCATCGGCAGAGACTTGGTCTTCTAAGTGCCAAACTGCGTCGATACAACAAGAGTAATGCAAGAAAGCAGCAAAATTGAACCTTCCAGGAACATGAAAGCAGGTTCTATCGTGAACTGAATAAGGAGCACAACATGCATCTGACCACTAAAGTTCCTCATTTGGGACGGAGCACGAAATTAAATCTGGTTTTCATCCGGTAGAATCCGAAAGTTGTCCGTTTTTTCGACGGTCTTCCGGATGTGATTAATCCGGATTGTGTCCGCTCGAATCCGTATTTTGTAAGGTCTGAAGTGTTCGATCAATCCACGCATTGAAATTTAGTTACATAATACGTTAAAACCGATATTACAGTTTAGTATAATCTTTCACGATCTACACTGAGAAACCTTCTCCTACAGTCCGAATAAGAAAGAGAAGAAACTCACATATGCTATTGAACTCGAAACCAACGTCGACTCAACATTGGTTACAAGACTTGGCTGACAACGTTTTGCCAACGTTGGGTAACCCAAAGTACCAACGTCGACTCAACGTTGGATACAAGACTTGGCTACCAACGTTTTTACAACGTTGAGTAACCCAAAAGACCAACGTCGACTCAACGTTGGATACAAGACTTGGCTGCCAACGTTTTCCCAACGTTGAGTGACCTAAAAGACCAACGTCGACCCAACATTGAACACGAGACTTGGCTACCAACGTTTTTCCAACGTTGGGTAACCCAAAAGACGAACGTCGACTCAACTTTGGATACAAGAATTGGCTACCAGCGTTCTTCCAACGATGGATAACTCAAAAGATCAACGTCGACCCTACGTTGGTTACAAGACTTGGCTACCAACGTTTCGCCAACGTTGAGTGACCCAAAAGACCAACTTCAACTCAACGTTGAATACAAGACTTGGCTATCAACGTTTGGCCAACGTTGAATAACCCAGAAGATCAACGTTGACCGGGTTACTAATGGAATCAAGTTTTCGAATTTCAAGTTTTGTAAGTCGACCAAATCTAAATCATTTTGAAGTGAAATGAGATTTTCATAACGCCTCTATTGAAAACTCGATTTTCAGCGCTCGTAGGGCCTGTTGAAACGCAAAGCTCCAACCCTTGGGTTGAAACTTCCGAAGTTTCAACCCTAGAGCCGAAACTAGTCGACTCTCTCTCTCTCTCTCTCTCTCTTGGATGGTCGTTCCGAGAGAGATAGAGCTAATGCGATAGGTAGACTCGCTCCCGAGCTTGCTTTAACGATTGTCGCCAACTTCAAGTGATACCTCGATATACATAACCCTGAAAAACGAAGAACGACATAAAGTGA
>WSXT02123112.1:0-10898 GCA_011762715.2 Neuroterus valhalla | reverse complement strand
CAAATATTCGTTAGTCTAATCCACTTTTCGATAAATGTATACGAAATCTTCTAAAAATTGTGGCCTGTCCGAAAGTGACATTCTATTTTGTTAAAATTTCGCAAACTTTTTCCACTTTTTGTAACAGTTTTTTTCCGTTTGGAAGAAGAAAATGTACATACCTTCTCAGAATTTTAAATCCAATATTTAAGGTTTAGATTATATAAATCGTATCGATCGGGCTGTCCACCCTGCTGGGAGATATACCTATCTAAGATGAACACGAATGGATTGGAACTTGTAAACATAGTTATTGGAAAAATATTGGTTACGCCACTCTCCCTAACTGGAAAGGCAAATAAGGAATTGAAAAATCTAGTTTTCCGTGAAAATTGTGAATATTTCTTCCCTTTTTACAACAAAAGTTTTCAAGAAAATTCCGTGTTTAGTTTAAAAAATTTTCCGTAACTATTTTACGTGATTTTAATAATTTTGAGTTTACATGTTTAGTTTTTAAAAATAAAAATTGCTTCTTGAAGAGAACCGTGGAATGATAGATTCCCAAATTTTTGTATTCTTTGGAGTGGATGTCCTAGTAATCGTGAGGGTTCTAATGATTGTGAAAATTAATATAATTTGAATATATTATGAGAGAATACATTTAAAGTAGGATTAAATCAGAGGACTTATTATTGTAAATGAATCATTTTTTGGCAACTAACTCCTCAAGTTTCTTTAGACATGTAGTTTTCAAGTCCTAATCAGGAATTTAATCAATTTTGCCGCTTTTGAAATTTTTCTTCATATTCACTCTTCAAATTGTGGTGACAGACATCCAAAGAAATCAATAGCCTCATAAAGGAGACTTGTCATTTCCCCTTCCCTTGAATTCAAAAGTTCAAAAATTTATAGAAACACTTTAAGAGAGAGAGAAAAGTTCAGTGTAAAGTTGAATATCTATTTTTTGTTTGTTGAAAATCTATTTATTAAACTTAAATGTTACTATTCCAGTCATAGATTAATGGTTTTTAGTTGGGATTCCATCTATTCTTTTCAAAAAATGTCTAAACGATATTGTTGTCGATCTTCACTTTTCTTCCTTATCAAGATTACCATAGAATTTCTAGCTAAACCAATTTTTACCTTCTGTTTTTACTGTGCAGAATAAATTTCTTATATATCAATCCTTTTTATTCAAATACGTAATTTCTGACCAATCTAAGATAATCTACTCCTACCTTTGCTCGAACTTGATTCTATCTTGTAGGAACGAGTAGAAATTGGCTCCCATGGAGTATTTTCATGTAGATAAAGTTTAATCGTGTCGAGATAAATAATTAAACATGAATTAGCCTTCATTTTAAATTTAAGTATAATATTATAATATACAATTCAATTTTGTCCATTAATTTCTCGAGCTTCTAAGCCCAAAACGAATCTTTATGGTGGAATGGATCATTTTGACCTCACCTAACATCAACGCTCATAAATTCTAGAACAAAATCGACATTCCGGACACTTTTATTGTGGACATACACATATGACTCATCAATGACTTTCATGGGTGGACTTTCAAAATTTCAACAGAGACGTTGAAGACTGGAATTCCAGTTAAAAAAACTTCAACCGAAAGCAACATATTTGACTATTCGTTCCTTCCGATTCTTTGTACGAAATTAAGTCAAACTTCAGATCAATTATTAAAATTTTTTCAGTACAATCAATGAGCGACTCTATCTTCACGCACACACACTCGTATTTTTTTTCTTTTTCTAATGAAATAAATCCAGTGTGCGAAATGCCCTTCTTGACACACTTTGCGTCGATCCAATAATTATATTAAAAACAAATATTTCTTAAACGTTCCAACATTCTGAATGAGGAACATTTATATATAATTACGATCTAAGGACTATTTTAGTTGGTGGATTCACGATCAGAACAACAAATATGACTATTTTATCTATTTATTGTTTGTACGAAATTATTCCGAACTTTGAATGAATTATTTATTTCTCCCAAGTACGTATATGCCAGACATGACAATAAGCAAGTTTTTTGTCTCGGTCATGACAAAGCCTCCGAACGCGTCCTCAGGTTGCGGATAGAGGGTCCATGTGCCAAGGGTTTCTGCTGAATCAACGGTCGTCAACGGTGTCTCTAGGATACCGCGTCACCTCCTACAGTACACGCTCCTAGAGCGGATGTTACCTCCGCATGCGGGACTCTGAGGGGGTGGACAATATCTTCCCCTGCTACTCGTAGAAACAACTATGGAAACACAAAACTCAAATCTAGCTGTAAATGCGGTTCGAAATGATCGAACACGCAGAGCACCAGACAATGATTCGGCAAGTATTACCGATCTTTCCAGAGTTCGGGGTGCTGAATTAGATGGAAACACGCTAACGAACCAGCGAGACAATTGACGCTCTTCATTGAAGGATCTACTTGATAATGATCTGCGTAGTTGCTCCGATGCCAGTACTGTCCCTAATCTCAGAGGTTACAAGACGCGCCTGCACACTCTGTGGTGCCAGAAACACCCACAGCTCTCGCACCTTTCACATCAACTGTTAAGGAACCGTGTCACTACCCTTTCGCGAACGAGTTATGCACGCGTAACGACCCCTTAACCACTGCAGCAGACGAAAATCAGGAAGCGACATTGAGACCAACTGCTGAAACAAGGCTTCCCTTGAGAGACGATGGCGATTTGAGCACAAGAAGAAACATTAACATTCAGGTTCCTCCCACACGCTAAAATCAGCGCACTGCTACAGCCGACGCTATGCAGCACACTTCATAGCGTCGCCCGCACGACTCTCGTGACTGCGTCGCATGTGCCCAGATTACGTGAAACGTTTGCCGCGGCTGTGCTCATGCCCGCAGCGGCAAGAGACACACAGGAGGATTCCGACCTCTAGAACATCACTTGTTCAGTTTATGATGCGGCGAGAGCTTCGGCTGATTAAAATGGAACGTCCAAACCATCGATTGATGAAAAGGCTGAAAAGCGCTTGCATCAACTAAAAAGAAGATTGTCTGGGCAAGACAAAACGCGTCCTGTATGCAGTGTGTGATTGACTACATAAAATCCGGTAACCCTTTTACGGCAAGCGTCCAAAGGTTCGCTCATGAAATTAGGATCCATCATCACACATTGAAAATGTCAAAGCTGATGACCATCAATCAGCCCATTGTTGACAAAATACGAGCACTATCTGACGCAAGGGGGAGACCTAAAAAGAGGGAGGGATGGGTCAGGGAGAATCAAATGCTTTCTTGCTGAAGCATCGCCCCTTTTTAGCGATCCTCTTGTTTTTGTCAAGAACCCACCAAAGTTCGAAGAAGTTGAGACATTTTGGAGAGAGATTTACGAAGTTGAACATCCATTGAATAAAGGCACTCAGAACATTATACGGCTCAAGAAGCTTTACAATAACCTCATAACATCCGAAAAGGAATGCGCACCAATCACTGCTAAGAAGGTAAAGAAAGTATTTAGGGGCACCAAGAACTTCTCTGCTGCTGGTCCAGATTGAATTAAGAACTTTTGGTGTAAGAAGTTTACTCCTACACTCCAACATCTGGCCCGCATCTTCACCTCATATTTGAAGTCGGAGCTGTTAATTTTGTAAATTCGCTGATAATCTTTAAATAATTGTAAAATATCAAACATCCAACCAAAAATTTCTCGTTCAAACTGTGAAAATTATTCTCGAAAACAACTGGAACATTGATATTTGATTTATAACTTAACTCCCCCTCCCGAACTAATTTTCTACTACGCCACTGCGTGTCTCTTAATGTTTACAATAGAATTATGTATCTTATTATCAAATTATTATTCCTACAGCTTTGTAGGTTTGTCTTTACGTTTTCCGAATTTACAATTATCACGAAATATAAAATAAAAAACAAGAAAAAAAAGCAGATACATTTTAATTTAGCGTGTTGAAAGACAAATTATTTTTATCTTTTCCGTTCCTTCTATTCCATTCACCAATTTTTTAATCCCTTGAAACCCTACCGTTGAATGTTTTGAGGTTCGATTAAGAGCTCTGGGATTTGCTCTTCTCCATACTTTATAATACTCTCGATATACATAAATTTTGTTCCGAATATTCCTCTCTGCATGCTTTGAAATAGAATTGCAATTTCAGAAATCTGAACTTGTAAAGAATAGGATTGGTATATTATATTTATGCACGTTGAATAATAACTTTTTATGAGAGATCCATAAAAACGCTTGTTATAATTGATATTGAAATGAATCATTTCAAACGAATAAAAATTCCATTATATAATACTATAGATTACCACCTTAATATTTTTCATTCTGCTTATTTGAATAATATATAAGAGAAGAAGCTTCTGTCCTGAAAATAGGTTGCGAGCTTTCAGAGTTGTCTAGAAAATTATAGCATAATGACGTAGTTTCGTTTCTCCTATAATATTACGAAAATAGTGCGAATTTTGATGTTCTTTTTCCTAATTTCCTGTAGCATTTTTATAGACTCGTAACAGATTAACATCAGCTATGGAAATCTAATAGGAAGCTCAGCGTCGTAACTGGGCATGTGCAGGCGGTGCGGCGCACCAGCGCCCCTGGCTCTGAAGGGCCCCCGAAGATTTTTTTTTTTTCAGAAATCATTTCCAAGTATCATCTAGAAAAGATCTTATATAAAATTTTTTATAACATTGCATAACCTTTTTTCAATGGACTTCGAAAAGGCTTCGAAATTACCTTCTTTTTTAGAAATTCATTTTCAAGGGCCTCAGGAAATCTTGCACGTGGGCCCCCGGGATCTTCGCTACGGCGCTGAGAAAACTAATGTATGGAAAAAATCCTACAACGCCTATTCGTATCAATAATAATCAATAGGCTTCTTCAGAAGCCTCATAGTTAGTGATTGGACTGATTATTAATGTTTGGCTGATATTGATCTGATTATTTATTGAAACTTAGAAAGTACACTTCAAAATCACCGACAAATCCGGCCAAGGTTTGAGGTTATAATACTGTTTTCTTTCAAGCGGAACATCAAACTATTAGGACCTGACGAATACTCCTGTAATTATATTTATATGGACATACAACTTCATATTCACCATGAATTATTATCTCATAACTCATAAGTTCTTTAAAATATGAGTTTTACCAGATGTACAAGCTTGACCCGTCATTACCGGTCATTATCGGTCATTACCAGTAAAATTGGTAAATTTACCCGTCATACCGGTAAGGTCCCATCTCTAGAAATAGCCAAGGCGTATTTCTTGCGCATCCGCAAAGTGAAACGCGGCAATTATGAATTCCTATTCTATTAGGAAGAATGTTGAAAAAAAATGAGTGGACGATAAGAAACAATTTTCATTTATAAATTAAAACTTGTGACATCGGAAGCAGAGAACGAAATACAATATAACTCTAAATGTCACGTTCAAAACCTCGAGAGAAACACATAATTTTCAATGGAATAAATGGAATAAATAAATAAATCATTCTGAAATATTGAAAAAAATAGAACCAACAATATGAAATGTTACACAATTCTTTTATGAATGAAATGAGCTATCGACCATCAGGTTCGAGAAAGAATTGCAGCTTCATTCTCATAAATCTTCAAAAAGGTCTAATGAATTTAGAAATAGACTATAGGCAGAGTACATCTTTCAAGAATCCTTACTCAAGAGACATATTTGCCTGACATTGCTTATGTGTGATGTCCGCCCGTGAGTTTATTTTTTTATGGCGCACTTCAGCGTTTAAGAGTGGAATTACAAAACTCTGGTAGAATTCCCATCTTTCTGCTTTTGTACACTCCCCATGTGAATTTCATTACAGTACATATCGTGATTTAAAAGAAACCATGCAAAAGTGCGTGATAATATCGTTTACAGTATGGTTGAAATTTACCACGTTAATCACTCGTATTTTCATGCCCTCTCATTAATGTGGTAATATTATACGCATATGGCAACATTGCTACAAATATTGTACTTAAATTTCACCTTGAACTTGTGGAATTAACACATTAATTATGGTGAAATATTTGCAAACTGGCTTGTAATTTTCAACTCCTTTTTTTGCAGTATACTACTCCACTTTTGATTTGATATTCATTCTTCTAAGTTGAAATCGATGGGTTTTGTTAGAAATTCTTTTGTTGGGAACAAAACAGTTTGATTAGTTGAAAGTTTATCTGTCCGGTTTGGAATTAAAGTTTTTTTTAAATGAATTTTTTTCGTCCAATTCAACTGTTTTTGATATAAAATTGAAAACAATCGTATTTCTGGTTAAAAACTCCTTTTTTACATTTTTCATTGAAAATTTCGTAAGAAATTTATCATAATTCCGTTTGAAGATTTATAATTTCAAATGAGGATTCTTTTTACTGAAATGCATTTGTTTGATTGAAAATTTAACTAATCCAGTTTTTTACCAAAATTCATCATCTGAAAATTTATGCATTTCTCGAAATAAATTTTTTGCTGGAAAAAATTATTCTGATCAATTGAAAATTTCTTTTCCTAGTTATAAAATTGAAATATTTTGTTGAACTTGAGTATTGATTGGTTGAATAAAATCTTCTTTTTTACTAAAATTCTTTTTTCCTCAAAGTTAAACAACTTAATTGGAAATTCACTTTTTTTGGTTGATGATTCATCGTTTCAGTTGAAAAATCATATCTTTGCTAATAACTCAACTTTCCTTCAAGCTTGGTTGAAAGTGGAATTTTTTAAGTAAAATTAGTTCTCTTACAAGGGGACCTTTAGGTCAACTTATTTTTGTTTTGGTCGATACTCTCCTCAGTGATAGACACCTACTAGAGGTTTTCTGAGAAAAATCAGGAAGGCGCAATTTCGGACCGATTTCGAGAAAAATGCATTTGAAGAGCTGCGAGCGGATGTTCGTTGAGCTAGCGTAACTGTATTTTCAAGCACCTGGTAGCTCACCCGGTAAGGCGTTACGCTGATAGTCGCAAGGCTGCACACTCAATTCTCGCTGCCTGCACTTTTTTTTATGCAAAACTGTTTATTCATTCACTTCTTAATATTTCTCAATAAAATTATAATTTTGATTGATTCTTTATTAATTTTTCAAATGAAAAGTCTGTTTTGACAATTTATTATCTCTCGTTTGAAAAGTTGTGTATTTTCTTTCGAATTATTAATTATTTTATTATTTGCAGTATCAATATTTTTAATTTAAATTTGGAAATATGTGTTTTAAACAAAAATTGCGAGACTACGTAATTCTGATGATACATAAGTATAATAATTGTGCAGAATAAATGTTACTGTAAGTTAATAAATGTTTGAAAGCTATCTGAGCTATTTTTGGTATTTTGTATAAAACATTTTCATTCCGTGCAATTTTCGTTTGCTTTGGTTATCGTCACTGCATTAGTTATCGTCAGATGGCGCAGTATTTTTCGTGAAACAAGATTTGCTCTTGCCCCGTGTGATAAAAAATGTCATTTCAGGTGAGATTGAATATCCTTTTATCAAATTAGTATATTTTTTTGTGGTAATACAAGGTTACGTGCCTGACGGTAACCAACGCATTTTCATAATTCGAATTTTAATCGTGAATAAAAATTGACTGAAATCGATTATAATGTTAAATGATCAAAATCAGGCTTTTAAACTCTTTTCTAGTCGGTTGAGCCCTTTGTGACACTATTAATTGTGTTTCAGATACAATTATAAGCATTTTCGATATCCATTTCTGCTTAAGGTGACGATTACTAGTGCATTTCCCTTATTTCCTGATTTAGATTAAAAATATAAATACTACAAATAATTGAATAATTAATAATTTGAAAAAAATACACACCTTTCCAAACGAGAGATATTAAATTGTTAAAGCAGACTTTTTATTTTAAAAATTGTTAAACAATCATTCAAAATTATAATTTTATAAAAAATTATTAGGAAACGAAAGAATAAATAGTTTCACATACAAAAAAAAGTGCAGGCAGCGAGAATCGAGCGTGCAACCTTGCGACTATCAGTTAAACGCCTTACCGGATGAGCTACCAGGTGCTTGAAAATACATTTACGCTAGCTCAACGACCATCTGCTCGCAACTCTTCAAATGCATTTTTCTCGAGAATGGTCCGAATCACTGAGGAGAGTATCGACCAAAACAAAAATTAGGTGACCTGAAGGTCCCTTGTTAGTTGAAAACGAGTTTTTTTTCAACAACGTTTTTATGTGTGCAAAAATAAGCTCTTTTGAATCAATGATAGTTTATTCTTACTATTCAGCTTAGAATTTGAGAAATAATTTCCTTTTCCTCAGTTGCAAAACTTTCTCAACTGATCTGTCCACGATTTAGTATAAAACCATTACCACAAAGTCAAAAAATGTCGCAGGGCACAACTAGTAGAGAATATAAGTCCATCGATTTTCATTATTTGGATCAGAATAATTTATAGTCCTCCTAGTAGTAGATTGAGTGACAAGGCAAGAAGTACAATAAAAACTTGGGAGTAAGTTCTGTTGCAGGTAGAATCTGAACGGTGTTTACTCTACTTTGGCACTATGGGTACGATAAGCCAACTACGTGGGTACTTTTGACAGGTGCTATTTCAAATTTACGTCATGGTCATTGAAATATAGATTATGTGTTATTTGCATTACGTAAAACAAGGACCCTTTATCAGGCAGGAATATGCAAGCGGCTATCTCCTGTATAGTGGATGACGTCAATAATGCAAGCCAAGTTGGAACACTGATCTGAACAATACACTGGATAGAAGATGATGTCACAACCGCGTGCTAAGTCAAAGCCGTAAATAAGAGTATGTTCTTCTCTTGAGTCAGCTGACTGTGTTAACACGCCAGGTCGGAATATTGTGCATTGGTGCTTTAGAAGATACTCGTACCGATATCTTCTATTCCGCACGCGTTTAAACCTATAAATACATGGCTATCATCTATCCAGTATATCATACAGATCATTGAGTTGAAGCCGTAAAGTTAAGTATGTTCTCAAGTCAGCTGACTACGTTCACATGCCGATTCAGTTAAGCGTGCATTATTAAGCATTGAAAAATGCCCACGTTTTAACCTTGAAATACATAGCTATATTATATTCAGGTTCTAATACAGAACAGCTGTCGTAACATATACCACGTGAAAAGATCGTCTGCTCTGCAAGCATGCAGGCTACCTGCATGTATAGAGTTGTGGCCTAATGTTACAAGGTACAAATAACGCACCCTGCAATGCTTACCGACTATGGCGTATGATCGACAAAGTTGTCAGTATGAAACTTCGTACTTCAAGTTGACGGCGAATCACACCCTGCTTAACTTGGTAACATCTACACGACCAATGGTACTTTCTGTTGCAGGTAAATAAATCCCTGAAACGAGTGTTCCATTCACACTTTGTTTTTACTGTAAAGGGAGCGATTTCTGGCGAGTGCGGAAGGTTGCTGCATCCGCGAATCGAAAGCGGCATTCACATGAGTTAAGAAATAGCTTTTTTTCTTGTGAAAACACTGTATTTTTCACAACAACCGGGCTGAACGTTCGATTTTTATTTATGATATAGACAATTGATAATTTGATTAACTGATCGGATAACTGGAAGCGGAATGCGATAAAAACGCCTGCAATGAAGAAAATGTGGGAATTAGAAAATAGTTTTGGTTACTGATATGTTACCACCTATCTGTAGGGTCGTACTCGTAGGTCCATAAAACGATTCTTTGAAACATTGGAAGTTTCATGAAACAATGAAACGTTTCATGGGAACAAAGTTTCTGAAACGTTTGAAAGTTTCACAAACACACGTCTGCGCTTGCGCACACTTGTCAGGTTGAGGTTAGGTCATTTAATGGCGTTGGCCGTTAAACAGTCGAATAATCGTGTTGAAACTTGAAGCTTGGAATAGTTTTGAAAATTAAGCATTTAAAAAAAAAGGAATCGAATAAGAAATTCATTTTCATTTTATCGAATTCAATTTGCAAATTTTTTATATGAAATATTTTTTAATTACATGTGTCTAACAATTAACACGTGATTTCTTTTCAATTAGTTGAAACAATTGGGTTTGAAACACAAAAGACACAGTTGAATGCTTATATTCAATACTTGATAGTATTTTCTCGAATTTTGAATTTTCCCGACCAAAGTTTGAAACTTTTGAAACTTCAAAACGTTTCCGAAATTTCATGAAACTTTTCATTTGGTCAGAGTTTCATGAAACTTTACAACCCAACCTATCTGCTACCTCCATCCACTTTTTATTAATTAAGATAGAGAGGCGAATAATAGCTCAAATCATTGCTCCCTTTCGATAACTTTTTAATATCAGAGTCAACACATTCCGTTCATGATCAAGGAAATAAATGGAAATTCATGAAATTTAGGGTGGTATATGAAATTTAAGAAAGTTAGTGGGAATTTATTGTATTTGTGATTATTCATGATATTCCTAGTAATAGATTAAGAAGTTTAATAGAAATTTTTCGAGATTTGTGAAATTCACTGGAATTCGTGCAAATCCATTAAATTTCTACTTATTTATGATATTCATCATAATTTATGAAATTTGATGGAATGTGTTAAATTTGTAGAAATTCATGAAATTTAGGGAAATCTATGAAATTGTTGGAACTTCATTACATTAATGACGACTAGGAAATCCGGCAAGATAAAATTCCTGACACTGTCAAATGTTCCAAAAAGAATACGCATTCACGATATAATAAAATTCACGACTGCATAAGAATCCCGGAATGGAAAATCTTTGAATAGAAAAATACATAATAATTTCATATTACCACCAAATTGAAAAATTCCAGAAAGATAAAGTTTAGGGCTGCCCATATATTACGTCAACACGGAGGGGGTGTGGGTATCAACAGTGTGATAACGGTTGATAACATAGGGTGT
>WSXT02123090.1:0-10899 GCA_011762715.2 Neuroterus valhalla | reverse complement strand
CCAAACAAATTATTACATTTATGCACAAAATGTTGAAGAATCAAATGAAATTGTAAATGTTTAACTGAAGTAGTTAAATTTCAAACCAGAAAGACGAATGTTTAACTGAAATGATGAACATTTAACTAGAGTAGTTCAATTTTTGACAAAAATTTTTTTCAACTAAAAAATACGATTTTCAACAAAAAATTACAATTTTCCAACAAAATGGTTGAAATTCGAATCATAAAAATAAAATTGTTCGAACAAACATCGAATAGTGACATTTTTGGCTTGAGAAATTAACTTAAAGCAAACATAACAGTTTTCAACTAAATGAATATTCGACTCAAATGAAAAAAATTTGACTGTATAACTTGAATTGTTAACCCTAAAGAAGAATTTTTGAAGGAGAATCTTACCTTCCGAAGAAAAAGATAATTTTCTAAAAAGAATCGATTATTCAAAAAAATATTTGAAGTTTCAACGAAATAATTGGACTTCAAATCCAGAAAATTATGACGAATTTTGAATTGGGGGAACGATTTTTAAAATTCCTCTCTTCTAAATTCGAATTAAAATTAGTTTAAAAAGTGTCCGCTCCATATGATAAATTTCCTATTCCAAGTGAAATTATACTTCTTCACTGAAACTGCCTGTCCAAAAAACAAAACTCTAATTATTTTCTGAAATTCCTTGTCCTAAGTCAGATAATTGAGGAAAAGCAAAACGTGATAAATACATTTCTTGAAAAAATGAAGATAATTATTGTTTCTGTAGGTTTGGGCTGTCATCAATTTGATTATCAAATTTGAGTCAGCTAAAAAAATCACACAGAGCAACAAATTTGCAAAAAAATTTTCTTATGATAAAGAAAAAATTCTTCTTCTCATGACGTATAGAAAGAGAGAATTACTGTCATGTCCGTTACTCGCAGGTATTTAATTACTATTATTTACTATTAACCCTTATGAAACCGAGACTGAGAGCCAAAAATTAGTGCAGCAAATAAGTAAAAACGGTATTCAATGATAATGCAATGTTAATTTTGTCATAAACCATACTAACAGCTGACCTACTTTACGAAAAATTCCCTTTACAACTATATTTTCGTCTCTAATGGATAACCCTTAGGCCATGAGAGGCGCAACAAAATTTGTTGAAATCATCTTGATTTTCATAAACTGCACACTCAAATGAGATATTGTTACTACTCGAACTACAGGGAGAATTAATGAAAGAACAATATGTATAGAGTTTTCGGAACTGAGGTATGCGAGCAAGAAGCAGGCCTTCCTGCAGAGAACCTGCAAGGGTCTGAGTCTGAGCAGTATTGAGGGCAGAACAAATGGAACTTACTCAAAACAGTTGGTTATAGAAAAATATAAATAAATCCACTCTATCAAATTGTAGAAAAAATCAAGGACGACGTTGAGTAATTCAAGAATGGAGTTTGTCGACGCTTCAACGAAAATGTCCACGTGGAGGGTCGAATACGTAACCAAATCTCATTTTCATTATTTTCTTCGTATCTCATCCATATGATTTAATGTTTCAATCTCGAGATACCAAAATAGAGCGAAAAATGATTGAGACGAGCGTGAGAATCGCAACCACAAATACGTCACCCATGGACGTTGATGTACGAAAGGCCTAGAGTGATAAGAGACGAACAAAAATGGCACTCTTATCTCCTTTTCGAAGTGTCAAAGATAGAACTATCAACAATAAATTTGGTTCCATTTCTTATTTTTCTACTGTATCGTATTGCTTTAAACTTTTAAGTACAGTTCTTGCAAATATATTTTTCACTATTCTAACTTTGATTAATAAATATTTTGAAAATTTTTCTATTCAAATACAGTATTTCGTATGGCAGTACAAAATATCAATATTTCTGAATAATCACTGTTTACTCTAAAAATATTTTCCACATCCAGGAAAATAAATGCGACATGAAATTTATTCTGTCTCTATCTCTTCGTTCCTAACAAATGGTTTGAGACCTCTTGGTGAAAAGTAGTTGTGACAGCACGACGAGGGACGTACTCAGCATTTAATTTTGTTGACAAAAGAGTGGAGCCAGGGCACAATATGTTGATATTAAACGATTAATCAAACCTATGTCCAATCCTGTTAACAGGCGTGTTCCATAAACGCCATCGAGTCGACGATGTCGAGTCTATAGCCGGTCAAGCCGCAAAAGCTCTCAGTCCTTCACAAACGCGGTTTCGTGTCATTTTTTATCGGAGCTACACGGGCAAAAGAGTGAAAAATTTACGACACTCTCCCCCTCAGCCAAGCTTCTAACGCCCGCGTTTGTGTCTAAAGCGAGTGAAACGTAAATCGATGGTCAGATTGGAAATGTGATAGGGAAGAATAACAGTAAGTTTTTGCGACTTTCCGCAATAGTAAAAGTTTTTCTTGGATTCGAACAATAAGAGGGCGAAAGAATGTAGATTTACTGATGGTCGGAAAGATTTGGGTTTCTCTGATCTCTGACAGTTCAAACTTCCCCTGGGCTATATTTTCTCAAGTGTACAATATTCCCCAAGCTTTATTTTGAAAAATGAATTCAATGAAGGAGCACTTTTCAGAATAGTCACAAGAATAGAAGACAAACATTCTCGTTCCATTTCCAGTTTGCAAACATTTTCTCCGATCATTAAAAAATTCCCGGATTTAAATTAATGAAAGAGAAAAACTTTCAATTTTGAGTAATAAAAACAAAACTACGAATAAAAGCTTTCGAAGCACTGTTCTTCTACATTGATATCAATTGAAATAGAAAAATCGTCACTTTCAAACTTAAACTTTCAATGATGTGGAACATTGTACGACTTCTTATTTCATTAATTTCAAGTCAATGGGATCTGTAAATAGTATATTGCTCAGCAGTAATCCACCATATTCGCATCGCTCAAGAGGCGGCGAAAGTCGAATTTTCGTTGCACGTGTTATGAAAAAGACTATTCAAAATTTAATAATTTTGGGGCATAAGTCTTCACAAGGCAATCTCCAAATGTGAGTTTATTCCTAATTTTATAATTGAACCAGAATTGTCTTCACGTACAAAAGAAATCCGCCTTTTTATATCAAAATTTCGATACACGTAACTACAGCCTCAGAAATTAGATTTGATATTTTTTCATTTCGTAATCAGAGTGGGGATTCAACGGTCGAGCTGTTCAATTTTCCCGGTCAACTAGAAGTGACATGTTTATATTCGTCGCAAAACGCAAACATTTATTTCAATTCGTGACATTTATTCTGAGCATCCTTTAAACAAACAGATTCAGAATTGCAAAATAAATCAATTTTGAAAAGAATACTCTAATTTTCAACAAGAAAAATATAATTTTTTTCACAAAAACTTAAACTCTCAAACTTACAATTTAAAAGATCAATTCATTATAACAAGAAAGAAGATTTCCAAAAAAAATAGTTCATTTTTTAACCAATTAGATGAATTTGCAAATAACATTATGAATTTTCAACCACAACAGTTAATTTCAAAATAAGATGATGAATTTTCAAACCAAGCATAAGTATTTTACACTGAAAAAAAAATCTTTGAATAAAGGAGTTGAGTTTTTAAAAAGATAAATGAACTTTTACTGAAAAAGATTATTAAACGAAAATTTGATTAGTCAAATTTTGAATTGAAGAAAAAATGGTCGTTTAACTAAAGAAATACATTTTCAACTGAAACTATGGAATTTTCAATTGCAATGAGTTGAACTTTCAGTTTAAAAATATAACTTGTAACAAAAAAACTAACTTTCAACAAAAAAAAAAACTATCTTTCAACAAACAACAAAAACGAACTTTCAACTGAAGACGAATTTCCAACTGAAATGAAGGAAAGTTAACTAGAATAGTTCAATTTTTGAGAAAAATCTAATTTTTAACAAAAAATACAATTTTCAATAAAAATACAGTTTCCCAACAGAATGGTTGAAATTCAAACCATAAAAATCTCTAAAACAAAAATTGAATGATGACATTTTTGGCTTGAAAAATTAATTTTAAACCAAACATGAGAGTTATAAACTAGATGAATGTTCGACTAAAATGAAAAACGTTTGACTGCATAAATTGAATTTTTAACCCTAAAGAAGAATTTTCGAAGGAGAATCTTAACTTCCGAAGGAAAAGATAATTCTCTACAAAAAATAGATTTTTCAAAAAAATATGAGGAGCTTCAACGAAATTATTGAATTTTAATTCGAAGAGAAATTTTCACCGAAATGTCGAATTTTGAACTAGGAAAGATCAATTTCACATTAAAAATAAAACAGTTAAATTTTCAGTTGCATTAATTGATTTTCAACCAAAATGGTTAATTTCCAGGTATAATAATGAATCTTCAACGGGAATAGGACAAGTCGCCACCCTGGTAATGATCGATTCATAATCCGGAAAAATGAAAACTTTCAACTTGAAGCTCATGAAATTTTATAATTTCTTTGACTCAGAGGAAAAATCGTCTTGAAAGAAAAAGCATCATCTTCTTTCCAATTTTTTTCTGAAACATTGTAATAAAAATTCAATACAAACATAATTATTCGACTGCAAAATTGGGTAATACTTGTCGAAAAAGTATTCTTTCTGAGACGAATGAAAATTCTTTTCCTCAAATTTAAGAGGACACTCCGTTTGTGTCAATGAACATTTTCCTGACAAAAGAAGGACATTTCTTTATGTGTTTCAGGCTCTTACAAGGAAACTATTCCAAAGCATAATACTCAAAATTTCTCAGTGTAACAAATCGACATTTTGGATCCAAAGATAAGGGGCTTAAAATTTATTTTAAGTAGGGGAAATCGTTCTCTTCTTCCAGTTCCGTACGTGTAGACCCAACCTTGGTAAAAATGTACACAAAAGTACGGACTGTCCGGACCTTTAGACTGTTTGCTTGGTCGAAGTTGAGAATACGGTAAGTCCAGAAATTTAGTTTCGGCCTCAATTTGAAGTAACAGTAGGCGTAAGACACTTATTTTCAACAGTATATTATTTATTTCAATAAATGATGATCCACTATGGGTTCGATTATCCACTGTGGGAAGGTTCCCCTAATTTAGAATAGTACAATTTCAAAATCGAAAAATTTGTTACACTAACGCGATTGAATATTTCGAATTGAACTAATAAAAGTAAGAATTTCAAGTGCTATCAATCAAGTAACACTTAAAGTAATTGGACAGATTTTTCAAATAAAAATTCTTGGACAACAAATAAATCCACTATCATTCACCAGGATTTCCGGTCTACTAGCCACTCTTCTTTTTGTATTTGATATAATGTCATTGAGGCCATGTTAAACTTACCTGATTCCTACCTTACCGACATCTTTTTTTTGCAACAACTCACGTCTGAACCGAAATATATATCGAGTTTATATTTTGAGAAAAGCCTTAGAAAATAATAAACTACGTTTGTATACAATATTTGGTTCAAAAATGGAAAAAAAAATTCGCAAAAAAATTTTTTTTTTTAATTTTGAACAAAATGTTGTATACAGACGTAGTTTATTGTTTTCAAAGGCTTTTCTCAAAATATCAACTCGATATCTATTTCGGTGAGGACGTGAGTTGTTGCAAAAAAAATCGATAATTTGGGTCACGTGATCCATGTTTAACATGGCCTTAAAAATAAAATCACATGAATTTCAAACTGTTGAAAATCGAAGCTGATGATAAGATACACTCTATAGGGTGTTATTGAAGCACGTGGGCCACAGACTAAGAGATGAAATGGCTCTAACGACCAACAACGGCGCCTGAGTATATGGGATGAGACCAAAAATTACGACGACCTTATCCATCGAGTCTCATCCGAGTGAAAAGTAGAGAATTTCCGATAATTTCCGCACGGTGAAACGTTTCCGCCATAATAGCTCCCAGATCGAGAAGCGCGATTGCGACGCGACGCGTCTCGAATTTCCCAAGGCTACCTCGTGATTTCTATGAGCTGCGATTTATAGCCTCTCTCGATTTTCCGGCGCTACATGGCATCGAGCGACCGACCACTTATGGCTAAATCGTGGATTCGCCGAGATTCCAGCCATGTTGTAGTAAGAGGGTGGTACCAGGAACTACGAATCATTCGCCGATGCGACCCAAATTCATGGCGCGCTTTATGATGAAGAATATCCAGGGATGATCCATTGCTTCGACGAATGAAAAGCGAGGCTAAAGTTTTGACTTGCTGAGAAAATATTACATCAGGCGATAAATTTTCAGGATTTATATCTATTCCGTAAGTAGAGCCTTAAGACGGGCTATTCCATTCGACTCTTCTTCCGAAGGTGGGATACAAATACGAGATCGAGAAATTCATGTTGACCCACACAGAGAAAAATCGAGCACTTCCCATGCTTTTATAGTTTGATACGGTTGCGAAAGACCCATGCGATTTCGGTATGATATTTTTCCAACGAGAATCTTAGGTTATGCCTACTAGAGGTAGCCACCTCCGCACAGTGGGTCGAAATGAAAAAAAATATGTTTAAAATAACCTGTAGGTCACAATTCTTCATTGATTTTCAATTTTTTTTTGGTTAAAAAAATCCAGCATTAGATTCCTAAGAAATCTGTAGAGGCCGATCTTCAAATTTTTGTTTGTTTTAATTTTTATAGAGCTGCAAATTGCGAAAAAAAATGTTGATTTAAAAAAAAAAAACATTTTTTAATTCTCTGTGAAAATCTTCCTTAGTGGCATTTCTCAGGTTTGGTGCAAAAGGGTCGTTGGAAGAAAAAAAATTGATGATATCTCAAGTTATTTGTTATAAACAAATATTTGCAACAAATAGCCAGTATGATGGATTATGTTTTTGTGAAGGATATTTATGCATCGAAAAGACGAAAAGGTGGTACCCGATATAATTTGTTGAATTTATTGATAATGATTGTAAACAAATGCATGATTTGAAAAGTTCCAGGCAGAAACGAACCGAACTCATCAAACCTGAGGCCTGATTCCAGAAGGAAAAATTTTCACAAAAAATTTAAAAAAAAAATTTTGTTGAATCAACATTTTTTCCGCTATTTGCAGCTCTATAACAATTTTCACAAACGAAAATTCAAAAATCAGCTTCAACAGATTTCTTGAAAATTCCATGCTGAATTCTTTCAACAGAAAAATTGAAAATCGATGGGAAATTGTGACCTACGGGTTGTTTTGAACAACGTTTTTTCATTTCGCCCCACTGTGCTCCGTTGCAAGAGTCCCATACAATGCATGGGTTTCCTGTCATGCACAAGTACAAGCACATATTGCAAAGATTTGAGACCAATTTACAACTTTCAAGACCTGCATTTTCAGGGTGGCGATTTGGCGGACGATTTCCAATTTCCAGTCATTTCCCGGTTGCTCCCAGTCAAGTTTTTCAATTTCCCGGTCAACTAAAAGTAACATATTTGTTGCAAAACGCAAACATTTATTTCAATTCGTCACGTTCATTCTAAACATCCTTTAACAAAACAGATCAGGCATCGCAAAATGAATTAAGTTTGAAAAAAAATCAAATTTTCCACGGAAGAATATCATTTTTTCACAAAAGTTAAAATGGTTTAACTTATAATTGAAAAAATCATTAATGATTATGAATCTTCAACTTGAACAGTTTAAATTTCGAACCGAAAAGATATAAAAGATATAAATTTTCAGGTATAAAGATTAATTTTCTACCAAAAGATACAATGTTCTAACAAAATAGTTGAATTTTGAGCTGAAAAAATAATCCTTTCCAACCGAAAATGGAACAGTTAGGTTTTCAGTTTGAAAACCCAATTTCATAGAATCATCACCTAGAAGAGTTCAATTTTCAAGCATATGAATTAATTTTCATTAGAAATATAGAAATTATTGTCAACAAAAATTTGAAACTCAAATTTTGAATTTGACCAAACAAATAAATTTTCTAACTACAACTATGGAATTTTCAAATGCAATAAGTTGAATTTTTAGTTGGAAAAAGATTCTTACACCAAAAAAAAAAAAAATTAGCTTGTAACAAAAAAAAAACAACTTTCCAAAAAATCTTTTATCAAGCAAAACGATGAATCTTCAAATGAAGTTGAAAATTTTCAACTGTATTAGTTGGACTTCAAACCAGAAAGACGAGTTTCGCCTGAAATGATGAATCCTCCAATAGAATAGTTGAAATATTGACCAAAAATTGATTTTCAACCAAAGAATACAATTTTTTGATGGAATGATTAAATTTTAAACTATAGAGATATACATTTCCAACCAGCAATACATATAAGATAACCATTTTTGGCCTAAAAATTAATTTTGAACGAAACCTAAGAGTTTTCCATCAGATGAATTTTCGACTGATATGAAAAATATTCAACTGTTCAACTTGAGTTATCAACCGTAAAGAAGAATTTTCGAACAGGAAAAGTGACTATCGAAAAAAAAGATGATTTCATACCAAAGAATCCATTTTTTCAACAAAATATTTAAATTTTCTGCGAAATAATTGAATTTTCAATTCCAACACGTGAAGTAACTTCCGAAAAAAAAGATGATTTCATACCAAAGAATCCATTTTTTCAACAAAATATTTAAATTTTCTGCGAAATAATTGAATTTTCAATTCCAACAAGTGAAGTAACTTCCAAAGGAAAAGATGATTTTACACCGAAAATCGATTTTTCAACGAAATATGTGAAATTTCAGCAAAATAATTGAATTTTTAATTCAAACAAGGAAAGTGACTTTCGAAGGAAAAGATAATTTTACACCAAAAATCGACTTTCCAACAAAATATGTGAATTTTCAGCGAAATAATTGAAATTTAAATTCAAACAAGGATGGCAACTTTCGAAGGAAAGGAAATTTTACACCGAAAATCGACTTTTCAACAAAATATGTGAATTTTCAGCGAAACGATTGAATTTACAATTCAAAGAAGGAAAGTAACTTTCGAAGGAAAAGATAATTTTACACCAAAAATCGATTTTTCAACAAAATATGTGAATTTTTAGCGAAATAATTGAATTTTCAATTCAAACAAGGATGGTAACTTTCGAAGGAAAGGAAATTTTACACCGAAAATCGACTTTTCAACAAAATATGTGAATTTTCATCGAAACGATTGAATTTACAATTCAAAGAAGGAAAGTAACTTTCGAAGGAAAAGAGAATTTTACCCCAAAAATCGACTTTTCAACAAAATATGTGAATTTTCAGCGAAACAATTGCATTTTCAATTCAAACAAGGAAAGTAACTTTCTAAGGAAAAGATAATTCTACACCAAAAATCGATTTCATCGCAATTCATCCAAGTAGTTGAATTTTGAACTAGAAAAAATTATTTTCCACTAAAGACGAAAGTATTGAATTGCCAGTTAGAGAAATTAATTTTCAACCAAACTGCTGAATCCTCCGATAAAATGATGAATTTCCTACTGGAATAATTCTATTTTATGCGAAATAGGTGAATTTTCAACCATAAACAATAATTTTCTACAAAACGGCGAATTTTCAATAAAGGAAATAAATTCTCAAATAAAAAGTTTAATATTTAAATTCCAAAATGAATGTTCAACAAAAACAGATGAGTTATTTTTGAAAAAGTGTTTGATTTTTCAACTAAAAAAGGATGAATTCCGAGGGGCTGTCCACTCGAAAAAAGTTTGGAAGAAATACTTTAAAAGTTCGAAAAAGTATCAAGAAAGTATCGAGAAGTATCAAGAAAGTATCGAGAATCTCAGAATCTTCAAAGTATGAAAAAAGTATCTGGTTCGGGTTCGACTAGACCGAGGGTATGGCGCAGCGGGGAGCTCATCCGTCCCATTAATTTCTCATAGGTCCCAAAGCCTGCGCATGTGGCCGGCTTCCCACTGCGAGTCATACTTTTTTGATACTTATAAATGTCGAAAAAGTATCAAAAGTATCCGATACTTTTTTGATACTTTAAGAGTGGACAGCCCCTCGATGAATTCGCAATGAACAATTTGAACAAGTTTTCTAATATAATTTAGAAATATTTGTTTTCCAAAATACTACTTCTACTTTAAAAACTGCTCGATGTACTTTCTTCTTTTAGAATCGAGAAGAAAGGACATTCAAATTTTGACGAATTCTAAATTGGAAGAGCGATTCCCTTAATTTCCTCTCTTCTCAAAATTCTTTAAAAAAATTTCCGTCTCATGAAAAAGATTTCCTGTTCCAAGTAAAGTTATATGCCTTGACTGAAATTCCCTGCCCTAAAATAAAAACTCTAATTATTTTCTGAAATTTCCTGTCCCAAGTCTCATAAATGAGGAGAAAGGAGGAACAAAACGTGATAAATACATTTTTTTTAAGGGGGAAGTGTGGTAAAACCGACCTTTTTTCAATCATTTCTTTTCACACAAATTTGCATTGATGGATTATGCGTATTACTTTCTAGCAAGGACCCAGTATGGCTACGTTCTTTATATAACTATGTAAATGTGATGTTGAAAACAAGAGCTTTTTTGTCAATTTTCGTTGACATCTGGTGGAGATATGGGCGACCGGAAGACGCCATCTTTAAAAGTGATACCCATGATTTCTCCATTATGGATAATCAGAAACATATGAAACAAATTTTATTTTGAAGTACATATGAATGGCTATCGCATGACCCTTGACTAACAAAATTCATTGATAAATAAACAAATAGTGCAACTTTCAAAGTTTTTTCTCTTTTTCCGACTGTTTTTTGTTACTAATTGTGTCATAATGTTGTTAAATATCATTAGACAATGATGATCAAGGGTCATATGATAGCCAAGTCTTTCCTGAACAGTTAAAAAAAAAAATTCATTTCGCCAAACTCATGGCAAATTCAAAATCAGTTAGACCTCATAGTCCTTAAATTCTATAAGGTTTATCTAGTTTATGATTCGAAATCACGCCATATTTTGTTTAGAAAAGTTT
>WSXT02123079.1:0-10899 GCA_011762715.2 Neuroterus valhalla | reverse complement strand
TGATTGCTCAAATTTCAAATTGAAAAAAAATGTTTAACTACACAAATAGATTTTAAATGAAACTTTGGAATTTTCAATTGGAAAAAGTTAAATTTTCAGTTTAAAAAATTGCTTAAAACAAAAAAAAAACTATCTTTCAACAAACAAAAAGAAACCATCAAACAAATTATTACATCCATGCACAAATTGACGAAGAATCAAATGAAATCGTAAATTTTTAACTAAAGTAGTTAAATTTTAAACCAGAAAGACGAATGTCCAACTGAAATGATGAACATTTAACTAGAATAGTTCAATATTTTTTATAAAAAAATAATTTTCAACCAAAGAATACGATTTTTCAACAGAATGGTTGAAATTCGAAACATAAAAATAAAAATTTTCAGAAAAAAATGGAATAGTGACATTTTTGGCTTGAAAAACTAATTTTAAACCAAACGAAAGAGTTTTCAATGGGATGAATGTTCGACTAAAATGAAAAATATTTGACTGTATAACTTGAATGTTAACCGTAAATCAAACATTTGAATTTTTAGTTAAAGTAATTGATTTTCAACTAAACTGACAAATTTTCAGGTATAATGATGAATGTTCAAATGGATAGATGTATTTTGGGCATAAAGATGAATTTTTGACCATAAAGATTAATTTTTTACAGAAAAGGCAAATTTTCCACGAAGTTTATTCTCAAAGAAATAGCTAATTTCCAAATTGAAAAATGAACGTTCAACTAAATACTTGAATTTTCACCAAAAAAGATGAATTAATTTTTAACAAAGTAGTTACAATTTCAACCAGAGGTGAATTTTGAATCAAAATGATGCAACTTTAACAAGAAAATTCGATTTTTACCAAACAAAATTAAGTTTCAAACAAGTAGTTGATTTTTTAGCACAAAAAGGATCAACATGCAATGAACAATGCAAACAAGCTTTCTATCATAATTCAGGGATATTTCTTCTTCGGAATACTACTTCTACTCTAAAGACTGCTTGAAGTCCTTTATTTATTTAAAATCAAGAAGAGGGGACTTTATAATCGCGACGAATTTTGTATTGGAGGATGGATTTCTAAATATTCCTCTCTTCTGCCCAAAAATGAAAACTATAATTATTTTCTGGATTGCCCTGTCCAAGTCAGATAAATAAGGAAAATCAAAATGTGATAAACACATTTTTTTGAAAAATGAAGATAATTATTCTTCCTGTAGGTTTGGGCTACCATCAATTAGATTATCCAATTTGAAACAGCTAAAAAAGTCTCACAGAGCAACAAATTTGCAAAACACTTCTCTTAGAATGGAAGAAGAAGAAATTCTTCCTCTCATGAAGTATAGATATATTTAAATATTTTGAGAATCATATTAAAGGAGCGTTACATTCTTTAAATCAAATAAGAAGATATCTTTCTGATTCATAAAAAGAAAACGGTCAATTCTCGTATTTTTCGGTAGAATTTTAAATAGTCTAGGTTGAGTCCAGTAAATTCCCGGTTTTTCCTGTGATTTCTCGTATTTTTTCGGTAGAACTTTTAATAGTCTAAAATGAGTCAAGTAAATTATTGAATTCCCGGTCATTTCCCGATTTCCCGGCAAGTCGCTACCCTGTAAACCAACATTTATCAAAATCAGTAGCAATATAAAAAAATTTAAACTATAATCACATATTATATTTTTACCAGACCTTCATGTAATTTTTCAATGGAAATTTTCAGCATTTTATAATTAAACAGGCTTGTAACTGACACCCTCTTGTGTTTTATAGATTGGACTAATTAATTTTCTTTATTTTTTTCATAAGAATTAAAAGAAAGAACGCAAGACATTAAATTTGTAAACTTTACGATCTTTCTGTCTCGTATCAATATCTTATAGCGCAGATAATAAAAAAATGTATACTTTTCTCCTACCCGTGCTAGTTCAAATTCAATACTTGAACTGTGGGGAATTGGAACCAATAAATAGAAGTCACCTGTCTTTCAGTATGCTACGTGACAAACAAAGAACACCTGAAAATGTTTTTTGACGGTTTTTGATTACCATAGCTTAATTTTCGATTGACGAACTTTAACTGAACATTTCTTTATTTAAACTCAAAATTAAAAATTTTGAACTCGATACTTTCAAACCTAACTGAATAATTTCTAATTTTGAGCTTTAAGAATATTGCACACTAGAAATTTCTAAGTTTCCTATAGTGTTAAAATTCAAGATACAAGGCATCTGAAATCGCCAAGAATCTAATAGAGTTAAAAATTCAAGTCTTCAGACTTAAACAAATTTTTGCTTTAAATTTTAAATTGGTACTGTTTTTAAACAAATGAAAACATTTTTTCAATTATTTCTGTCTAAAATCATGAAACTTTGAAGGTTATCAATTGAAATGGTTTAATTAGAAAAAGCTTTCAATTTGAAATCATTCTTTTTGCGCGCTTCGCATAAATTGTTCAATATCAAGTCATGTAAACTTCAAATTGTCCTATTTTCAAATTTTCAGTTCGGAATCATTTCATCCTGAACGCAGTTCAACAAACTTTAAATTCGAAGAGTATATTTTAGAACCTGAAAGAATAACAAAGTTCAAATAAGTAAAGTTTTTCAAATATTTTCTAGAGCAATGAAAAGTTTCTGGAAAATCTAGTTCTCATTTTGGAAACGTTTTATTTTTAATATATACTAAAACAACTCTACCAAAGAAAGAAAGTTTTTTTATTTTTTAGTTTTCTAGAGAAGCTTATCCATATTCATTCTAAAAATAATAACGAAATACAATTTAAACTTTTATTACATATCCATTGTTTAAAATAGAAAAAGAATCGTAAAAAGTTAATTAACTTTACATAATAAAGAACAAGCTCTTTTCTCAATTCGATTGAAAGTCAAATATTGCACATCTTTCTAATAAGTTACCGCATGCCGCCGACAGATACGCTACGGTGCTTCCGCGTCCTCGTCGAATAAGCTTTTGATTTGGAATTGAACAATTTTTAACGATCAAAAATTGAAAACAACTAATTTTCAATGATTCGAACTTTTAATTATTTTATTTTCAAAACCTGTTCGATTCCGAACGCTTTAGATTTCGAACTTTCAATCTTGAGAAATAATTCCTCGATCATCTCTTCGCGATCTTCCCATTAGAAAAATGTCATAGAAGACAAATAAGATTTGTTCAATTCAAAGAATTTTGGATTGAAATGCCTAATTTTTCACGCATAATTTTTTTAGTGTTATTTTTTATCCATATTTTTCTGAAAGATTACTTCCGACATTTTTTCAAATGCTATAGTTCAGTTTGAAGCCTGGCCATATTAATTCCTTACTTTTTTTAATAGGTTATATTGTACATAATTTAATTTTAGAGGCATATACTTGTAATTCTTGATTTTGAGCTTTGTATTCCTCAAAAAAATAAAACGTACAAATTATTGAAAATTATTTCTCAAACTTACTTGGCGAGGTAAAGAGTTTGATCCTTATTGGAACTTGAACTCGGTGGTAGTTTGCTGACACTTGCATGACTGCAACTATCACTCGATGCATAAAATTTCGATTTTCCGGCTCCGTAATTCATTGCTGTACCCGCTAAGTCTGAATGATGATCTTGCAAATACCTTCAAATTTAGGATAGTCAAGATATTTAGAATCATTGTGCCTTTGAAAAAAATGTTCGATTTGGGAGTAAATTCAAAAATGCACTCCATGTTAAAAAATGATTCTAAATCTACCTTTCTTGTGCACAATCGAGATAATTTTGCACCATCTGGTTCATGAGTCCATGTTTCGTAATTTTGACTTTGACACAGAGTACACCTTCTCCAATTATTCCAGCCGGCGAAGAAGAAGAGGAGGAAGAAGATGAAGTAGTTGGAGGACTTTTCGGTCGTTTTGTCATCAACCAAAGCTTTTTACTCATGGATTTACCGATTGATCCAAACTGTTTTGCTACACCCAAAATCTGCTTCGCTGTTTTATTTCTATTCATAGACGAACCGTCGCCGTCACAAAATCTTTCCATTTCGTCCATAGCAAGTATTTGGTACTCGCAATCCAAGTATTCTCTCACTAAAATCTCCATCTGTAGAATCAGCAAAAAAGAAAAATTATTGCATCAAAAAATTATGGATAACCAGTTAAACTCTCAATATGACAGGTAAATCACTCTTGAAATCAAGTGCATAAACTTTCGTAAAATCTTTGTGAAACCTCTTCAAAATATTGTGAAATCTTTTAAACCTTCTGGAAAATTTCATAATCTTTTCAAATCTTGAAATCTGGCGTACATTCAGAAGTCGAGTGTTTAAACCCTCTTCTAAGTATTCCTTATATATTGACGCAACTCAAGGCTCTTTACTTAAACATCTATGAACAAAAACAATAACATTTTATGACGTCTTAGTAACATGTTAACATAATTAGAACTGAAAGTAATTTGTTCTGTAGTCATTTATTTCTTCCATGGATAAGTTAGTATTCAAATTGAACTTCAGATTCAAGGAAATACTTTGTCCTATTTAAAAAAATAAAATAATATATATATATATGTGTGAAAATGTAGATTATAATGTCCTTATTCATACCGTGTCTTGCGAACAAGGCAACAAATCTTGAGAGGCCGTCCAATCCCAATCAGGACCAGGATCAACAGCAAAAAGAACAGGTAACAGCTGTCCGGTTTCAGGATCAACTAAAGGTACACTCATTCCCTCTTCATTATCCTGGCCTCTAGCAACGGTGACTAACGGAGAAAAATGTGCCGAGTGATAAGCCAATAGTAAAGGAGTTCGATGACATTCGGAAGGAGCCACTTCGAGAGGTAGATAAATTCCTCCAAAAGTGATAGGGGCCAGAGCTACGCCTTCGGAGTCGCGTAACATGGTTTCTGCTATGATTATGATAGGCCGTCGAAGGACGTGAGCCAGGGCGAATACATGTACCTAGGCAGGATTGAATTTTTTATAAATTAGGATAATTGAGAAAGAAGGCTCTAGGAGAATGTGAGTTATCTAAATTCACCTCCTCCAAGCTTTGATAAGATGTATTAGTCTGATTTCGTGGATTGATGGACGCCATATCCACAACGCTTTGCCATTCCTGCTGCCATTCTGCTTCCGTGTAGGCCAAACCTGCCGTTGCATTTAGTGTCGTTTGTCTCCATTTCCACCTCCTAGATGAAACAGTTGTTAGAATGTTTTCAAGATACATGTGAAAAAATCTAAAGTTCAGAGCTTTCATATGCAGAAAGTATTCAATGTTTTATTTCCTGAATCACCTTATATTCACTTGCAATCAGACTTACAAATCGTAATTTTGAATCATAAAAATATAAATATTTTCAATTTAACATTCATCTTTAATCGCTTACAACTGCACTGAAGATTTCTTCTGCTTAATTCTTCTAAATTTCGAACTGTGGTATTTGGATTATTCAAATACATATTCTCGTGATTCTACTATTAATATTTGAATTCCACTTCCACGATTCCAAATATATTTGGTTTTAAACGCTTTGAATATTAAAGAGTAATTATTTTAAATGTTTCAAATTAAATATTTTACAGATCTGAAGGTTTTACTTCAAACATTCAAAAATTGAAAGGTCTAATTAAATTTTGCTCAGTGCATCACATTTAAAACTACAGAATGTTGAAAGCTTCTGAGTTGGTATTTCTATCATTTTTCACATTTTAATTGTTAACTATTTGCATTTGTGAATTAAGAATCGGAAAAAAACGAATGCTACGAATCTTAAATAAATTAGGTTTGAGAACTTTAATTTGGAGATATACTTTATTAAAGTCGTCAAGTTCAGTAAATCCACTGTCCTGAAAAATAGGTATATATAGAACGTATTGATTTTATCCTACTTCGCTAGATTGCCAGAGACACGATACAATTTTGAACGCTTCCAACATAAAGGTTTCCATATTTTCATGATTTCAAAATATAATTAACAGAATTTGTACCAATACTAAATGAAAGTTCAATTTGGAAAGGAATTTTGAAGGATTTAAGTTTTAAATGTCTTCAGCTGAAATGGTGAATTCAAAATCCTTTAGTTTTGAAGGAATCAAACCTAAAACTTAAAAAATATAACTTTGAGAAATTGGTCAATAGTGACCATTATACATTTTTTGAATATTGAAAGTCTCTTAAAAAGATTGTACAGGGTTGGACATTAAACATTTTCAATTATTCAAATACGAATTATTACAAATTTAAATAATTAGTTTTGGAATTATACATATTAGATTTGAAAATTGAATTGAACATGAATTCTGAATGTTCCCAAATCTAGATTCTTCAAATGAGAACGCTTCTATTTTCAGCATCTCAATTTTCTAAGTTTCTAATTCAAATTTTATTGGATTTGAAATCGGTTGGATAACTTCCTCAAATTTAGAAATTTTGATTATTGAAAGCGTTTCATTCAATATCGTTCAATCGTGCAATCGTTTGAAATTATAATCGTTCAGTCGTTTCAGTCACTTGAAAACAGTTAGATATCATATCCAACAACTAAATTGATAACTCTCTTATAGATACCTGAAAATAGCATCTCGGTATTCTCCTTCTACAAGCATATTATGAAGATGTTCCCGCATCGTAAGTTTCCTATCGTGAAAGCCCCAAATGCCAAGAGAAGCCGCATGCAAGAGACAATTCCCATCGCCAATAGTTGCAAGGGGCCAAAATGCTCTATCGCTTTTACCTCCACACCACCAATTTAACCGTCCAGCAGTTTCCAAGGATGACAAACATCCGGCTTCGAATAGGTCTCTTTCCAAGAACTGACGAAATGGATCTGAAAAGATTAAATGCAAATCAGCCCTTACGAAAATTGAGTATCTTATTGACTTTTTTATTCCTTTTTCTTGCAAAAAAGACGCCCGTCTGGGAAAAGGACTTCCTTATTCAAATTTTTCACTTCCTTTCCATTTTTTTCTGTAAGAATATTTTTCTTCTCAATATCTCAGATCTTTTAAACACCACTATCAGAATTCTGAGTTTGAGAAAAAGTTTCATTCGCAAAGAAGAAACGTTGAAATTTATTGTTTCCCGTGTAAATGAGGACGTCCCCGCCGAAAACGGGCGTATTTTTATTTTGTTTTTCCCAAAACTCCAAAAGTGATGGGAAAATAAATTTACCTGGATATACTGATAGGTCAGGCAGAGAGAATGTATATTCTTGGGCCTCTAATTCATCGGAAGAGGCTAATTGAAGACGTGCTTTGTTAACAAGTGCGTCGTTTTCAGTCGCACGTGAAATCCCTCTGGATAATTTTTTAGTAACTCCTCCACCCACTTCCAAGTTATCGCTGTTCGAGGTAGCCCCTTGCTCCAAGCCATCATATACGGATAGTGCCCCACTCATACCAATATTCTGTAAGAAAAAAATTATTCTTCAATGAAAAATGTATTTTTGAGTTGATGATTCAATGAATTTTCTTCAACTGAGCGGTAGGGTGCAATAACGGTGTACTTTAGTTTCAAGTAGTCACTTGTTTTTCATCTGTTTTGTGCATAACCTCATGAAAAACAAATGAAGAAAAAAAGAAAATTTAAAGAAAATATTTAAGCTGAATCCAGAGTTATTTTGAATTAATATGAATACTAACTAACGTTTTCGTTCCAAGGTAAATATAAATTTAAAATGGACTTTATTCATCTTTCAGGGAAGTTTATTTCATTCAAACATTTTTAGGATAGAAATTGGTAGTTGAAACAAAGTTTCAAGTTTCGAAAGGAAAAATTAAGATACATACAAAATTAGTAGGCACAAACTATAACCGAATCATACCATTGTGCAAAATAATCAAACATGCATTTTTTCAAGATCCACAAATGCATAAAAAAGTATATCATGTCGAACGTGGTTTGTTGCGTGATTCAGACTGATAAGCTCATGCATGTTAACGGTGCAAAACAACTTGGAACCAATTCGTATTTGGTGACACAGCAAACACTAGGTTTGCATATCAACGTTCTCCTATTATTCCTTCCATGCAATATTCCTAAAGCTAATTTAGAATAATTGCTTACATCGTCAAATTGTATCCGAATCTTGCATTTGCACGCCCGTACGAAGTTTCTACTCCAGAATCCTCAATGTTCGATGATTAAAAATCTGCTGGAGCATGAAACATGATTACGAGTTAAGAATTAAATAAGAAGACTATTGATAATTGCGTGCTTCAACTTGTAGAGGCATGGTGCCATTCTCATCAGTAGATTCTAGACAAGTCACTTCGGTATATTATTTATTCTTTCGGGTAATTACACGAATAGATTAAATAATGATTTCGCATCCAGTTTTTTGGACTCACTCTACTAGATAAACGATCAAATTATCAATCAGAGAATGAAAGAAGAAAGAAATTTCCACAATTTTTAGTCGATCCGAATTGAACCAAGAACGCAAATGAATATACATGTCACCTTCTCTTGAAACACGTATTTCGGTATGTTACAAAAATAGGAAATTTTTGTGCCAGCTTTTATATAAATTGCAAACTATAAAAAGAGAAATCGATCCTGACAACTCAGCTCGCTCAACTCGACGATCTTATACGAAAACCCGAGCGTGTCATTCAGTACGAGACGCCTTTGTCAATCACTAGTGGGTCTCATTATCTCAAAGGTTCAAGCCTTGGCCTGATATTGAATTAACGAAAGGTTTATCGGTCATATTATAAGTATACCTTTCGGCATACAATTTTTTTCCGCCACTTCGGTCTACTCCAGCGAAAGTTATCCTTAACAGGTGTTTGTAGCTCGCGAGCAGGGAAATCACAATTTTGAGTCGAAAAAATGAACGTTTGAAGACGAGAGCAGAGACAAATGTCACGAATATCTGGATGACATTACAATAACATAACCTCGCGCGCAGCTTTTACGACCTTCCTCAGAAAAGGTGGGAGTATAGAAACTGTTGGAAACTATGCAAGTATGCGTTACAAACGCGTAAGAAACTTAAAACCGGTCACATGGTTTGTTTATTTACGCAGTGAACTAACTCACTGCACCTGTCACATTTATTTTCAATGCGCACTTACCTTTGTAAACAATCCCTCGTCTCTTCAAAAATGACACTTATGAAAAACACTGAAGACACAGAAGTTCGCTACTTCCGTTATTCCATTCAACAATTGACAGAATTTGATTAATTTCATATTCCTTCGTTGCGGTTCCATATATTATGCACAAACGACTGATACATAATTATTTTCCATAAGGAAATAAGCTGGGTTTTTTTCTTTATCGTTGCAAAACGCATCGACTTCCAGAGTTTGAGTTTCAATAGGTGATTTATGGAGAGGATGTTGTCAAGGTCGACGAATAACCAATTATGCATATAACTATACACCTCCGCACTGAAAGTTTATAACTCCAAATATCTCGCCAGTTTTTATGATTTTGCTGCGCATGTTGGGTACTGGGTGTCGTCGTATTCGTGTTGCATATTGGCAGCGCCTGCCATTTTTCAGTGCTCCTGCGCAGCGATTTAAAAAAGAGCGGGTATTTTAAATAAAGATCACTCATACATTTCGTGTACAAGCCTCCGTGACACAAGCATTTATTAACATATAATCATTTATAATCCCGTTAGCAAATTTATTCCATTCCTCATAGAAGAAGCTTTGCAATGGTAAAAACTTCAAATAATAAAAGTGACCATAACACTCTTAAATAAAATGTATCAATATAATTGGTCCATCGATTCGTCTCGGAACAATGAATTTTTCATGTTCTTGCATTACCTTTGAATTGGGTGTCCGATAAAAATCTTACTATTGAAATAGATTTTCCAAATAATTAAAAATACCATAACTGCCTTACTCTTTAATGATATATATTATAATAGGTTAATTGATTCGTCTTGAACCAAAGAATTTTTTATGTTCTAGCATCAACTTAGAATTATGTGCCTGGAAGAAAAATTAACTATAAAAAAACTTGTTTTCCAGATACTATAAATAATCATAACTCCTCTACTCTTCGACAAAATGTATGATTACCATAAGTCAATTCATTCGTATCGAACTGAGAAACCTTTGATATGCTTACATCATTCCGTTGATGACAAAAGTTTTCATATAAAAAGCCATTTCTAAAACATTATAAAATGCTGAAAGAGTTGAAAAATTTCCAAAATTGTTGCTACTACAAAACGTGCAGTATGAGGAAGCAAAACTTTATGAATTTTTGATGAAATATTAAAAATTCTCGAACCTCAGAATCTCTGTGAAATATTTTGGAATGTTTGAAATTGGTTTAAATCGTTGAATCTTTTGAAAAACATTATTTCAAAACAAATCAGAGTTTAGAAATAATATTTTGCTTTATT
The DNA here is from genome assembly GCA_011762715.2 of Neuroterus valhalla. NCBI lineage: Eukaryota > Metazoa > Arthropoda > Insecta > Hymenoptera > Cynipidae > Neuroterus > Neuroterus valhalla. The sequence continues at coordinate 553 of WSXT02123079.1, read as the reverse complement.
ACCCGTCTAAAACTAAAAGGCTTACTTTTTATTTGAAAAGACCTGATTCGAAAAAATTTTGCATATTAAAATTTAATTTTTGTAGTGTCGGCATCAGAATTGAAACAAGAAACTCTGTGACAGGATTCTCCTGAGATGCAGCAAATAATTTGAGCAGACGCAATTCAAATGAAAATTCGAAAAACGGGAATAACTTTTCAATTTTATCTTTATTATAAGTAGTGAAAGTAAAGTACATTAATAATGGAAATTACTTCTTGCCTGGCAAAATGATACCATCATATTTCTGTTGGAACCACTTCATCGCGTCTTCTTTCGTTAGCCTGTGTTGGAAGCCAACTTTGCCAGTTTTCCTTCTCCTGTGGGCTACGTTAAATCCTGGAATAGTATTGAAATATGAAGGGCATGGGTTGCAAATAAGAGGCTTTTTCTCTAGCACATGTATTTTTAGATAAAAATATAGATCAAGCCTAAATTTGGCAGAACCTTTGATACCAGAAAATGTGCAAATAAACAACTCAATTGATGCAAAACTATTCTAATGCAAATGATT
>WSXT02123068.1:0-10899 GCA_011762715.2 Neuroterus valhalla | reverse complement strand
TTTTATTGGTCAAACTTTCTGAAAACGTTTTTGAAAAGCTTCGTTCATCTGAGTCTCAAAAATCAGCAGAAGTATCCCACGTTTTCAAAACGTTTCTTCTACCAAAAATTCCAAACATTTTTGGTTTGCAAGAAAGCGTTTTTAAAAAATTCACAAAGCTTTTGTGTATTATTCGGGATATTCAAATAAGGAGATTAATTTTCAAGGAGAAATAAATTTTTACCTTTAACTATGGAATTTTCGATTGGAGTAGGTCCAATTTTCTTCTTGTAAAATCAAAAAAAGGGGACTCTCCAATTGTGACGATTTTCAAATTGCAAGTTATATCTGTTATTATTCCAGATATATAAACAAAAGATTCATTTTCAGATTGATGATAAATAATTTTTCTATCAAAGTTTCTCAAATGAACTTGGATGGTTTGAAGACCTATTGCTTGAAATTGAGAGATTGGAATTCCCCTGAATTTTGCGGTCGAAGAAATTCCTGTCCAAATACGCCTAATTAATCATCATTCGATTTAGAGTGATAAATTAGTCATTAAATTAGAACCGAACCAATCAATTATTTGCTACTCTCGAAGTCGGGTAAAGTTTCATTTCTCCGAAAAATTACTTCAACGAATTGGCTGTAGTAGCTTGGAGTTTAATCAAATTCTGAACGCGTTACGACTATAAATGAATTAATCGTCTCTTTGGTGTTATCGCACAGACATTTATTTAGGGTATCTAGTGAATATATCAAGGAAATTTTTTTCAAGCACAATACATTATTTTCCCAATCGCAAAATAAAATTATATGACAATATTGGTTTATTTGAAAAAGTATACCTAGAAGTGTTGAGTTTCCAATGATGCGAATCAAACTTTTTCGCTTCTTTTTCAAATAAACAGTTGCAGTTTTGATAAAAATTATGGAATTTCTGCTAGAAGAGATAAATTTTAAATCAGAGAGACGAATTGTCAACAAAAGACTTTCATTTCGATTCCAGATATATTAAAATATTAAATTTGAAAGAATGAATATTTTCAAGAAAATTGATGAAGTTTTAACTAAAAAGAAATTGCGAACAAAATAGTTGAATTTTGAACTAAAAAGATGAAGGAAAATATTTTAGAAAACAAATCTGTGGTAAAAAAAATTTCATTAAAAAACCATGAAAATCATTATAGTTTTTTGCGTTCATCCCAGCTAACATGCAAGATTTGAAAAAATGTTTCATGGAAAAATTGTAGATCTCACTGGAATGCATATTTTCGATACGAAAATTTTCTTATAGGAATGATAGTTTCCCAGAAAATCAGTGGTTATTCGATTCTCAAAAAAAAACCATAAGAATCATGGTATTTTGGATGAATCTGAGCTCCTATCAGAAACTTAAAAAATGTTTCAATTGGAAGTTCAAGATCTTATCAAAAGACATTTTTTTTTTGAGAGCATTTTGGTGAAGGAATAATAGTTTTCCAGAAAATCCGTGGTAAATCGATTTTCATTAAAAAAAAACAAACAAATCATGGTTTATAGGAATGATCTCAGCTAATATGCAAAATTAAAAAAAAAAGTTCCAGTTTAAAGTTGTAGATCTCATCACGATACACATCAGTAGGTGATCGATTTTTATGCTATAAAAAATGCATAAAATACACAACAAAGTGCGCTTGGTCACAAAAGAGTGATTGGTCATATCTCGAACCCCTTTTCCCATGTTCTCTCTAAAAAAACATGTTTTTATAACTGAGGAGAAGAGACTGATGGGAAAAGAGGTTGGAGATGTGACCAGTAGGAGTTTTCATTATTTTGTTGGGATTTTCATTCCACCATATTTTGACGCTCAGAATGAACGAGCAGTCGGAAAATTGCAGTGACGGTAGTCATGATAGGGGGTGCCCTGGGCTGTTTCGATTTGTTCGTCCTGCTAGCGCTACGCTGCTCCGAATCGTCGCGATGTGCAACGTGTCTTATCTGCAAAATGCGCTTGCGCGTTCATTCTGCAGACCAATAAAATTTATCAGAATCAAAGAGGGCATGCGCTCATATTTTTCTCGCTTGATTCTGAAAAATGTTCCACTTTGCATATAATTCAGGTGCATAAAACGGTCTACTTTCAAAAGCGGTTTTGCAAATATGTGTTTTAACCGAAAAAGGAAGAGATCTCCAGAAAAATACTCAAATTTGCAAACAATATTATTCGATTCTAGCTAATTGATCATTTATGAAATTATAATCGAAGAAAAAAGTTATTTGCTACTCTCGAAATTTGACAAAGTTGCATTCCTTCGGCTAATCACTTCATCGAATCGGCTGCAGAAGCTTCAAGTTTAATTAAATTCTGAACGCGTTGCGACTAAATAAATTCATCGTCGTCTCTTTGGTGGTTTAGGTTCAAGGATCTTGCCGTGGTGCAGACAATTATTTAGGAGAGAAAAGAAACTCTTTACGTGTCTGGCTTAAATATCGATGAGAGGTCTCTGGGGGCGTCTTTTTCGCAGAAGAGTCCGGGACGCGCTTTTAAAGAACATGTCCTCTGAAGATAATTAAACAGCTCAGGATATTGTTACGGATGACGCGTAAAGTATTGATACTGCCCATCGACCATTTACCAAATGAATTGCTTTTAATCGTTTCATTATGCAATATAATCAATTAGTAGAAGTCTTTGCTCTGCGAGGGAGTCCCTCGGGGGAACCTTTCTTCTCTCGAGCCTAAATTATGATCTAGTCATCGAATGGAAATCGCTATTTAATTGTTTTTCCACTTCTCTTGCTTGAAAACTACTTTTTAATATCATATTTCTTTCATTCTCTTGTCTCCGATTCGCAAAAGGGAAACAATCGTAAAGGGCATGTGACAGTCTGTCACGTGACCAATAACATTGCTCATATTTGGAGGCTTTATAATTTGAGAAATAGAAATAATGTGTTGAAATTTTGGGGAAACGAACAAAATTTTATGCAAACCGATTCGTCTGGCCCATTTGAACCCTGAATATTAAAGAATTGAAGAAATTGGATTCGAGCAAAATTATTAACTAAATGGACCAGGCAGACGTGCACCTAAATATTTCTCATTAAACCTCAATCGGAAATTCATCTTTCAAAGCCTGTTGAGCCATGGGCATAAGAATTAGCGGGATGGAGCACAAAGTCCCATCTTAGACGAGCGGGTTGACTTGATAGATCGGGAGAAGTGAGGTATCCCCACTCTCTTGTAGGGCGCCTTTAGGACTCTGGATTGGCGCTGACTCAGTCGGCTCACTGGACACGCTGAAAGCCCTCCAAGAAAGTGGGGAGGGCATGCGTAGTGTGCGTCGTTCCCCTTACTTACGCGTTGCCAGACCCCGCAGGTTTGTGCTTCGTCCCGTTAATTTCGATGTCCATGTGTTGAGCAGGTCGAAAATTAGGTTACCTACCCTAGGGAAGAGAGTGACAGTTCAATATGAATGGCGGTGTTCTGTCTACGTCGTTCTTTCCTTTTCTTCCCTAGGGTGGAAAACTTATTTTTGACCTGCTTCACAAGCCTCGTAAGTCGAATTTCGATTATCAGTATGATGGAAAATTGTATGCATGACGTGGTTCGAGCTGACCATTTTAGTTTTAGGTTTACTGCCAATATGCTTCCAGATGTTCTGTTACCTCAAAAATCTTTGGTTTCTTGACACAAGTCTGTCTCAGAATGCATCCATGCATCCCTAATAACATATTAATTATGAATAGAGTCAGAAGTATGAAAAAACAGTTTATGGTTGAAATTAATGGGATGACATGATTGCCTCAATTTAATTACAGTATTCGGAAACGCAGAACTGCATGACGTCATTCATGAGTCTGATGCGGTCAAAATCCGAACTAGCGCGAGTGGGTTTCATTTTTAAGATGCATTTGATTTTGTGCATAAGAATCAGTTCACGATTATTCTGTGTAGTTTAGGGCAATAAGTGAGCAAATGCGAAAGTATTTATCGATAACAAGATGCTTCTGACGAAATTTCATCAAATACTGTAGGAAAACACCTTTTTTGTTAAAACTAATTTATATTTAAAAGAAGAAACCATTTTTTTACTACATCATGTGAGTTTCAGTAAATTATAATATTTTGAATAAACTTTTATTGGTGCAAAAATAAACTGAGAGTCATCAAACATCAATGAATACATGAAATATTCAATATATAAATAAAGTATAACCTAAAAGTTAGGTTAGCTTCGATATTTCAGTTCTGATTGTCTATCACTCATATTCTCTGCATATTCTGAATCAGGTTTTTGCTATTTACATCATTTCAAGTTTATTTAACCTTGAACTCTGTAACTCAGTTCATACTTGGTGGAACATTCGTAAAATCAGTTTCATCCACAAATAGTGTCACCAGATTGGTCGACCAAAACTTACGATTACACTTACGATTTCTGTAGAGAAAATCGTGATACAAAACAAGTGTAACAATTCACTTTGCAGGAGCGTTCTCAAGACCGAAGGGCATGCGGTCGAACTCACAGCGTCCATACGATTGTTTTTTAGTATGGGTTGTCTCAAGTATTCTCGTAATTATAAAATAGTTGTAATTATTACTATTTCCTATTGTCACAGTTTTCAACAGGCCTTCAGTTTGAGTATTAAACAAAAATCAAGTTCTTTCTGAGTGATAATCATTTATTATCATGTTTGAAAGAATCCGAAACAGTGCAAATCAAAAATCTTCTAATGGAAACTTATTTCAAAATAGTTCTAACTGTTATTATTTCCTATTGTTACAGTTTTTTACAGGCCTCCACTATGAGCATTCAACGAAAATTAGGTTCCTTCTAAATAATCATCATATTTATTAAAAATTAATTAGAATCTATCATTGCAGAATTAAAATTCCAATGTATAACACTAAGAATAAAACGAAGTGGGGTACTGTCGGAGAAAAGTCTATCAAACTCTTTATAACAGTTATCTATAAACAAAAAGTGACTAAGCTCATGAGTTTCGAACGGTCAAAACAAACATGTATATTTTTGCAAGTCCATTTTTAACGATTATAAAAAAAAAAAAAAAAAAAAAAATTGGTTTTGTTAGAACCAGGAAATTTTAAGTGTTTTAAGAGAAAAAAACAGGACACTAGGACATATAAGGCATATAAGACGTACAAGAAAGACAGGACATGTCCCGGAAGATCAGGACGTCTGGTAACCCTGTGCGCAAATCAAAATGCATTTCGAGTCAATGTATGGCATTTGTAATTATACATCGTACTTCGAACTACCTATACATTCGTAATATGGATCTCCCGTAGTGCTCATTTTATACAGTCACATCTAAATATGCACCATGTAGAAACGTACCTACTATAACGGTTGAAGATTCTGGTGTATACTTTCCACGATTTACTCTCCTGTTGCGCGCACTCGCTCGCAATTAGTTTAACGATCGGGTATGACTTCGACGCCTAGCAAAATCGTAATCTACATTCAGATTCGCACTTCTGCCATAATTCTACCCCGCCTGCAGCCGGGTTTTCATCAGAATTGCTCGTAATCGCCTGAACATTTGGATAAAGGAGAGGGAGACTGTAGAAAACCAAAACTATTAGATGCAGGTGGTAACCTTCCGCTAACAATATTGAACATAGGTTATTTTTTAAAATATTTAATTCTGGAGATTACCTTTTTTATCTAATTTTCTGGTTTGAGTTTCGTGGATATTGCCAAAGGTAACTTGGGACTTAGCAGGCCAGTAGGAATCATTCTAAGCGACCACAGGACCACTAAGGCCCAAACTACCTACAGCTGTTTGTTCCTTCTTCTTCTATTTTGTAGCTCCTTCACGCAGTAGGAACATCTGAAAAAACAAATGTATTTTAGAAACAAGCCGTTTTAGCAGAAACCGTGTAGGCTAGACAAGTTCACACTGGGTAACAGTTCATACTGGATGAAGCGATTTTTTGCATAATAGAAATTATGTGAATGGACTCTCATACTTTTTCACATGAAGAATGATGAAATAACTTCTCGAAAAACATTTTACCTCCCATAAATTTTATTCCTATAGTTAGAAATACAAATAATTTATTCCGAATGATTCTGTATCAAATGTCGTAGGGGAAGTTTTCTACAAAAGTAAGTTGGGATAGAAACCTATAGAACTCAAAAAAATATATGTAAGTCGGATTTCCAATTTCTTGAAACAATTTTGAATTATACGTCGAAGAGAAAGTTTTCTGCGAAGAGACGTCTTTCAATCTCGTAGGAAATTCTCGACAAAAACTGGAAGCACCGCAACAAGAATTTGATTGGAAGTCATGTAGCAAAGCTCACGCTGAGATATATGCCATTAACTACTTTTACGCAACGATCAGTGAGGAGCAATAATAATAGTATATTAATAGCTAATTTCCGCCGAAAGGATAATGAAATCAATCGTGAAATGCAATTTTGCCTCTTTAAGTCAGTAGATAGATACTTTAGACTATTATTAGTAGTGTAACTAGTGTGCAGCGAAGACCGGCTTTATTTTTGTTTGAGGAGGGGCGGCATCCTACACAAATTATTTTCTAATTGTGTTTAGAACAGGGCACGGTCGTATACACAGGTCCGGCGGCTCTCGAGGTAGGGGATGTTCCCTAACGTAAGCCAAAAAGTTTTGCGAACGGGCCACTGAATGTAGTGGCGCATATGTTGGGTGCTTCAGGATTTAAAAATCAAAACAAACCACGGTCGTCCAACCCACGGTCTCACCCAAGGACCGACCCAAATGAATCAAAGATGCCTAAAGACAAAGTGTCAGGAAAATTCACACAATAATAAAAAGACCTGCAAAATTCCTAGTTGTTCTGTGCCGAATTCTGATACAAATAAGTTGAATTTTTATATTTTCAGAAAGTAGCTTTATAAAAATATTTGTAAATAATATAATTTCCATCTTTGTTATGGTTTATTTGTCGTCAATAATTCATCCATATTTTTCCAAATACCAATTATATCTAGAACAAATCAATTTCTTGAGATTTAAATTTTAAATTGAACCGCCACTTTCAGCACTCTACTATTACGCCACCACTGGAAGTGGCAATTTTCTGAATGAACCGGAAGCTTCAATGAGAGAAACTCCCACACTACGAGAGCCCCTGGACCTGTGTATACGACCGTGGAACACAGCTTTGATTTTTTTAAGATGGCGAAAATGACAAAGAATAATGGAAGATGGCTGCCAGTAACTAAGTCGTGCGATAGTACTATTCTCCACAATTGTTTGATCAGATCACTCATTATGAATCGAACATAAATTTGTTCAGTGCTTCATAAACAATTACAGACGAATAAAAGTACGGCGCTCAATCTGTTTTTGTTCAAGGTGTCCTAAGTTTTTTTTGGAAGCACTAAGTGCAAGAGAATCGACATAACCTATAAACATACATACGATACTGACCTACACCGGACACGCAAGCATGATCAGCATGCTATTCAAGACCACTGAAGACGTCAGATTGACAACAAGAGATCACAAGACTTCCAAGCACATACCTGTTTCATCAGACAAGGAAAAATCGGAGCGTATGGAATACCTTCTAGTCGAAGCCGAATTACAGCAGAGAATTCAGAGAGGGGAGACGTGATTGCGGATAATTCACAGAAACTACATTCCGGTCGTCAACGAGTTAGAAGAATACCAGCAAAACAAAACTACGTAGCTACCAACGGGAAGTACAGTGCAAATAATGAGTATCCTTTCTTAAGAAACAGAGAGTCACAAAAAGGCCCTTGAAAATAATTGATACTTCTACTCGATATTCCTTTGGTGTATACAGCAGGAAGAATTTGATAAATACTTCAGACACAAGTCACATAGAAGGCCATAACCATATCAGAGTGCTCAATAATGAGTTAAACACTCACTACGCCAATATACAAACTGAACCCAACTTCCTCACCGTTAAAAGTGAATGAGGAGCAACCATGGACATATAAATTAACGGGACGAACCACAAACCTGCGGGGTCTGGCAACGCGTAAGTAAGGGGAACGACGCACACCACGCATGCTCTCCCAACTTCTTTGGAGGGCTCTCAGCGTGTCCAGTGAGCCGAGTGAGTCCGCGCCAATCCAGAGTCGTCAAGGCGCCCTCCAAGAGAGTGGTGATACCTCACGTCTCCCGATCTATCAAGTCAACTCGCTTTCCTAAGATAGGACTTTGTGCTCCGTCCCGTTCTCGTTAAATCCTACGTCCATGGGAGCAACAGTAAAGTTGAAGAAGAAAATGACAGCTGGGACTAATCAGATACCCAGATCATTAGTAAAAGATTGTGTGGATGCATCTAGCGAACTTCGAACTTTCATTCCTAAACAAGCTCTCATTTCAAGTAAGCCGATAGTGGAATTCAGCAAAAGAAGAACCTGTTTCCAAATCAGGTGACGGAGTGATGTCAACAAATTACAGATCAAGATCCATGATATGTAACTTGGCGAAGGGCTCCCAATTCGCGGTGAAGAAAGATATAGACAGATACATGGCACCCTTCCTATCGAAATTTCAACATGGATTTGTACAAAAACGTTCATGTATAACTAATCTAACCTGCTCCACTGGAACCATAAACAGGGCTCTACCGCAAGGGTATCAACTAGATGTTATCTGCACTGACTTATCCAAGGCCTTTCATAAAATGGATTACGCTCTTACAACAACAAATATTTTACCGACTAACTTACCGGTTAATCTTGTGTCACCTCTCATTGATTATCTGTCAGGCAGAAAGCACAGGGTCCAATATAGGAATATTCAATCTTGAACCTATACTCCGTCGCTAAGGGTACCTCAAGGATTAACTCTTGGATCTCTTATCTTTATTATTTATATAGATGATGTGGTACAGAATATAGAATCAAATATATTAATCTTTGCCGATGACATCAAGCATTTCGGGATTTTTTTATATATAAAAGATGCCAAGGCTCTCCGAAGAGATCTAGAGAGAGAGTCGTGAATTGGTGCGAGGTTGATTGTGCGAAAGATATAATAAGTTTACTTTCACGGAGCGAAGAATTTTTAAATGTTCTAACTTTTTATATGAGACGAACATCCAGCACCTTCTGGAAACTTTCGAGACTCGTTGAATGATATCATAGAAACATGCGATTCTGGCGAATGATTTCATTATTCGGAGACATGAATGGCTGGGTTAGCGTGCAACGCAAAGGTACCGAAAGAGTACTTGGTCATTTCAGAGACCCAAAAACGAACGGTGCTGAGAAAATGAGTAACGGATCAATATCTTATAGTTTAACTTAGGTTAAGGAGAAGAAAAAGAAGATTCATAATTAAATCAAAGCAAACACGAGTAAGAATAGAGAATCTGGAGAGACTAGAAGTACAAATAGCATATCGTGAAAAGCCTAATTAATATTTAAGGTGTCACAAAGAAAATTGGAAGACAGAATTAGGCAACGACATTGAATGGGATCCGGAAAAAGGTAAAGACTGTATAAGTGATTTTTCCGGGAAACTGTATGAAGTTGAGGCAACGAAACATAACAGTTTTGACACAGACTAGAATACATAGACAATTCTAATGTAAGAAGGTGGAAGCAGAATCGTTATCGACAACATTATTTTCGTAATTTAAAAACTAAAGAATGATAAGGCTGCCAGTGTCGATGGAATGACCTCTGAAATACTTAAGAACGGTTGCAGATCTTTGCTTGTGTGGGTGTGTGAATTCATAAATATGTGTGCTGTGAACAGCGAAGTTCGAAATGATTGGAGGAAGGCCATTATCCTCTAGATCTACTAGAGTAAGGTATCATTTACCAAAATACTTATTAATGAAGCCATGTGGATGAAAAAAGAAGGATCTGGGAAGTTCAATATGGGATCATGCCTAAAAGTAAACAGAAAAGTTTTTTGTACATCTCTTGATCAGGAAAAAGCTTTCGACAATTTAGATTGAGCTAAATTTTGGGAAGTCTTGAAAGAGTATGGAGTGACTAGTTAGCTTTTGTAAGCAATACGAGCAATATATGGGCATTTCTCAAAATACAGGTATCTTTTGAAATAGGTGAAATGGTTTCGAGAATATTTTCAAAATTGTATTTTGTGATTGAGGTTAGATTCATTACCATGAAAAAGGACTTCTGGAATTATTCACGCTACTGATTAATTTTGAAGGCTTGTAGAGCTTTTCGACTTGACGCTTCATCTCATCATCAATTTCTAAAAAATAAAATAAATCAATCATTGATTGTAGTTTACAAATGGAAGATTTGATGAACAAAAAGAAAAAATAATTTGTAACTAAATAATAAAATTTTGAATCGATGTAGAATGATTTCTGAATCAAAAAGACGAATTTCGAGTGAAAGGATTAGATTTTTATCGAAGGAAGATTTTTTAGTCAAGAGAGGAAAAGTGATGTCGATCAATTTGTCGAATTTTCAACTAAGGAAGACTTTTGAATTATGAAGGACAGAACATTTCAACTAAATGGTTCAATTATCGATCAGGAGGATACATTTCCAACCGAACAGGTTTATTTTTAACCCAAAAAGACAAATTCAGAATAAAAACCGATTTTTAACCAAGTAGAAAAATCTTTCATAAAAATAAATTAATTTTACACAAAAAAGTACAACTTCAAACTGAATAGTTGAATTTCATGAAAATGGTTCGATCCTCAACCAAAACAGAATTATTTTTATTCGAAAAGTTGCATCCGTACGTCACAAAGATGATTTTTCTACCAAACAAATGAATTTTGAACCGAGAAGTTCAGTTTCAGAACAAAAAGGATAATTTGAAAAAAGTCGAATCCTCGGAATATTTTCAACGACGAATGCTCTCCCAACTGAGCTATGGCGCGATCCGTCGATCGTCTTCTCACAGAAAAAATACGCGTTCTAGCCATACAGACACACATGTAAAT
>WSXT02123056.1:0-25054 GCA_011762715.2 Neuroterus valhalla | reverse complement strand
CCGCCCTTCGTGTCAGGGCCGCGGCGGGGTTCCCCCCTTACCTAACTTCCCTGGCCCCCCCCCCCCCCCCCCGCAAGGGTTCGGGCTTATACCTGGAATTCCTGTTCATCCGTGATGGTTATTTTGTTCCTGAAACAAATCGAAAAAGCAGCTTGTCCGTGGAGTCAACTGTCCTTCAAATTGTTGTTTCAAGGGTCGATTGTCCTTTGAGTATATTTTGTTCGTTGAAGTGGTTTTTCAATCCTGTCTATGGAATTTATTCTGTATAAGTATTTCAGTAATTTATTGGATTCCTTTCACGTCGGTTAAGTTAGGAGTTTTGTCAGGACTCAGTTTGAGTTTTTCTGTGTCGCTGGTCTTACTGATACATTGCCATTTTGCCATTAATTAAATCAAAATTCTCCAACTTAAAGTCATTAACGTTCCATTTCCCAATACTCTTTCCTTTGAGGTTTTTCAATTCGTAAATTGTTGGGGAAATTTTTCCCTTAATAATAAATGGGCCTTCGTAATTGTCATATAATTTCCCTGCCTTTCTATCAGCCTTATTTGATAATTTCGTAACTACTTTTAGAACTTTATCACCTACCTTATACTGTAATCCCGTTCGCTTTCTTAATTGGAATTATTTCTATCCATTAAGTAAAAAGATCCACAAAAACTAAGATGTATTGGTTTTTTCTCTTTTTTGAAATCGGTAATGGTCCCATGATATCTGCAGCAATCATGGACCAAGGTTCTTCGACGATTCTTTTTCTTATTACCCCTATTTTCGGTTGGTTACTCGGTTTGGTTCTTTGACAGACTTGACAGTTTTTTACGTAATTGGTTATCTCGGAAAACATCCCTGGCCAGAAGTAGTACTCCGACATTCTCGCGTGCGTTTTTTTAGAACCTAAATGTCCTGCTTGTATGTTGTCATGATTTTCTTTAAGAACTTGAATTTGTAATTTTTTAGGTACGACGAGTTTCCATGGGTTAGAGTCTGGTAAAAGAGTGGATTTTAGTGGGTCTGTCCTGAAAAAATAGAGTTGCGAATCTCCGATTCGCCATTTTTCATGTTCTTCCGGTCTTTTTCTAACTTGCCTCATTTTCGTCGAGTACCATTCATCCGTCTTATCATTTACGTCCGCTGTCTGTTTCTCTGTTATACCAACTAACGCGAACGCTACATTGTTTACTGGTTGTCCCGATCTCGACAGAGCGTCAGGAACGTGATTTGATCTTCCCTTTCGATATATGACTTCGTAATCATACTCAAGGTGTTCTGAGGCCTATCTGGCTAGTCGGGCAGTAGGGTTTTTGAGGTTATAGAGCCGCTTCAAGTCTAAGTGGTACGTTATGACCTCAAAACTATTACCTTCTAAGTGCGGTCTAAATTTACGTGTGGCGCAAACCACGGCTAAGCACTCTTTTTCTGAGGCCGAGTACCGAGATTCAGCACCATTTAAGCCTCTGCTTGCGTAAGCGATAACATAATTTATCCTGTCTATGGTTTGAGTGAGTACGGCTCCCAAACCCGTATTACTCGCGTCCGTTTCGAGGTGGAAGGGTTTCGTAAAGTCTGGGCATGTCAAAATCGGTGCTGATGTACGGAGGTCTTTTATTTTTTGAAATGCCTCGTCCTGTTCCAAACCCCAATCCCAGGTTTTATCCTTTTCTACCAATCTATTTAATGGTTCCATTATTTCAGCAAAGTGTGGGATGAATTTTCTATACCAACTTGCCATCCCTATTAGTATTTGTAACTGTTTGATATTTTCCGGTTTAGGGAATTCAATGATTGGTTGTATTTTGTCATTGTCTATTTGGAGTTCTTTTTCATTTACTTTATAACCAAGATATTTGATTTAGGAACAGCCGACCTCGCATTTGTCTGGGCTGATCGTTAAGTTTGCATCGTTAATTTTGTCCAGTACAATGTTGAGGTATTTCAGGTGATCTTCAAAATTTTTAGTAACAATAACTATGTCGTCTAAATAACAAGAAACGTTCGGTTTCAAGTCTGGAGTAATAATTTTGTCCAGCAGTCGCTGAAAGGTGGCAGGAGCATTGATTAAACCAAATGGCATCCGTTCAAATTGATACATCCCCTTTCCAGGGACTGTGAACGCTGTGATTGGTTTTGAACTGTTTTCTAATGGAATTTGTAAATACGCTAGTTTTAAATCAATTTTTGAAATGAATTTGGCTGATCTCAAAGTGTCGAGGATTTCTGTCATTAGTAGGATTGGGTAAAGGTCCTTTTTTGTAATATTGTTAACCTCCCTGAAATCTAAACAAAATCTAGTCTTGACCTGGTTTTTTGATCATAACTATTGGGTTTGACCAATCGGAAGAAGATGGTTCGCTTATGTCTTGTTCTAATATTGTATCTACGGTATTATAAATTATTTCCTTTATTTTCGGGCTCAGGTGATAATAGCGCTGTTTAATGGGATCGTGGCCCTGGACGTTAATTTTGTGTTTTTTAAGTGAGTCGCTCTATGTTCTTTACCCTGATGCAATTTTATCTTATTTTCTAATAATTTCTCTAGTTGGGAGTGTTGGATTCCGTTAAGTTCAACAATACCTTCGCGAATTTCTGAGGAACTATTATTTTGTTCGCTCAGTTTCCCTAAATTATCTGTAATGTTATTTATTATTGTAGAAAATTTTCCCTATATTATTTTTCTGAACTTTTTTCCCACTTTTAGGTTTGCCTATTTCAAATGAGTCTTTGGTGCTCGTCTCGTCGCTAGTTTTTTGGGAGGGGATGCTTTCTAGAATTTGAAATCTATTTTATATCGGAATGTTCATCAGGCTTGGGATGTTTTTGGAGGGTTTGTTCTGTGAATTTGGGTAGTTTCAGATTTTTGGGACAGTATAGCAACAATGGTTCTGGTGGGCCTATCTATTTTTCTAACTTTGGAATGCTTTCCTTGGATTCTCTCATGCTCGTTAAATTTATGCTACCTCCGAATTTAGGTTTCTTGTCCATTTCGTTTATCTTAGTCTTAATTCCTTACTTATTCCTACTATTTACATTTTTAACATCTTTATTTACATTAATTCCAAGGTTAGGTATTGGGTGTGGTAAAGAGTTTGGGTGTGCTTCCATAGGATAGCGGGTAGGGGGATCGCCTGGTAGCCACCAGGTTTTTATTTCTTCCAGAAATTCCTTGCCTACGTATGAGTGTGTGGCACCTGTATCTACTGAAATTCGGAAAAGCTCATTCTCGAATTTTGTCATCAGATGAAATCGTGTTTCCGATATTTCATCTTTGTCCGAATTTAATATTTCTGGCGTTTCGGTAATAGGTTGCACTATTTTTTCGCCTAGTACCCGCCGTTCCAGTTTCTCTGGTTATACGCGTAATATGGTCATTCTCTTTTAAAATGACCCAATAATCCGCAGTATTAACAATTTGGATTATTCTTGTTATCTTTCAAATTTGAGTTTTGTGAATTCGAATCTTGGTTTTTATCCGATTTCTCGTTAGAATTGTTTTGCTGATTTAAACTCGGATTTTCCGAATATTGACTTTTATTTCCGTGATCTGTTTCTTGAGAATTCTGTTCGTTTTTGTCCGTGTTATTTTCCAGATTTTCTATTGGGAATTCAATCATCGGTTGGTTTTGTTCCTGATTAGAACCTAGTGCCATCTTATTATACGTTTGTAACATTTGGTTGTGAGGGTTGGACGGATAGCTTGATTTATTATTAGGAAATCTAGGCCTGAAACTATTTTGGTATTGGTTTGGGAAGAGTAGGGATGGAAATTCGAATTGAGGGAATGGATATCAATTTTGAAAATTCTTTCGGCCCTGGTCATGTTTGTTCTGTTTGTTTCCCTTAGCCTTTCCACTATTATCGAAATTTTCCCTGAGATCATCTCTGTTGTTTTCTGAATTATTTTTATTTTTGTCTTCGTTTTTTGGTTCTGTAATTTTTGAAACTTGACCTCGAATTTTTGACTTGGCTAGCTCAGTTTCCCATTCTTTTCCCAAATCTTCTAATTCTTCGAAGCTGTCGAAATCGTTTCGTTTAATGTACATTTCATATTATATCCTAAGATTTCCATAGGCTCTGCGCAATTCCAATTCGCGGTAATTCCTTGGGTATAATTTTGTAAACAATTTTCTAATTTCTGTCAAATATGAGTGTGTGTCCTGAGTCTGTTTCTGATTACGAAATTTAATTTTCTGCCTAATTTCGTCGGAAAATTTTTCGTCGGAAAATTTTTCGTCAATATATGCGTTTTCAAAATCCACGAAAAAGTCCGATAGTGTTCTTCAGGAATTTTTATTGATTAAATACTAGTCTTTGGCGTCTTCAATTAGCAATGCGTATAGATTTTCTAAACTGTCTCTGTCACCTATTTTATGTCCTCTTCTAATTCTTTTTAATTCTTCTAGAAAATTAGCGGGGCTGGCATCTTTATTGTTACGGAATTTATATGGCCAATTGCTCATAATTTGGAAAGGGGTTTGGATCATACCGAAGGGGAAATAGGTTGCTGGAAATGTTTCGTTATTTAAATTATTATTGGGTTCTGAGTCTGTATCTGTATCTAAATTATCGGTGTGTATTCCTGACTGTCTGTTTGACCTATTCCTAGTTGTCGAGTCTACGTGATCTGTCTTGTCTTGAGTAATGTCTGTCCTGTGATGGTTCGATATTGTCGGAATTTCGTGGTTTCAAATTATTAGAATTCCTTTGTCTACGATCCTCTATATTCTTATAAGGGGATTGGCAGGGTTCTCGTGGGCCTCCCCTGAGATCGAAATGTACCGATTGTCTTACCCGTGAATCGTTCTTAGTTTTTCTATTAGTATGTTCATTGAATTCTAACCTTTTTCCAAACGAGCTATAAGCTGAAGGATTCATATCCGTTTTCAGACTTCTAAGTCTTTCTTCCCTTTCCTTAAAAAATCTTTCGCTTTGTTTTTTCATAAATTCGTTATATTCAATGCTTTCTAACAATTCGTCTGACTCTACTAAAAACTGTGTGTGGTTGTCTAAAAAAGAGTCATGGTCATATGTTTCGTTGTGTATCTGTGGGCGTTGTTCGTTTCTGTCCTGGTTGTCCGAATTTAAAATAAAATCTTGGTTGTTCCAAAAAAGCGTGTTGCTAGTTGGGTCCAAACCATCGTCTTTGGTTTGATTTCCAATAGCTAAATTTTGTCTGGTTTCATAAATCGATTTGTTTCCGATTTTAGGGGTTTCTTGTAAATTTTTTCCGAAAGCCCCTACCGCGACCCATAGATCTAATAATTATTTTTGGGATTGTTCTCGTGTTTTGTGGAGTGAGCGAGACCTGGTTTCTGATAATTGATCTCGTTGTAACGTTATTAGTGTTCATGATTGGGTTTGGGATTGCTGTCGCACCTTCCAAGTCCAAACTGTCCTGGTCGCTTTCCATATTCCTAGAATGTGTCATAATAAATTCAATTTTCCCTGCCCTAAGATTCATGTGTGTGGGTTGACTTAAACTGCAACCTTATTTGGGGGACACCCTATATACTTGATCACGTCGATGCTGTAATAGCTTGGACTTTCATGCGTTAATTCTGTAGTGGTTCCCCGACATGGTTTATTTTAATTAATATTTCTAAATTATATTTTTTGTGACCCGAAATTGAGCTTCGTTTTGCTCTCCAAGCCTCCGCTCGCGTGACCTTACGCGGGACTCGCGGTCGACCCGTGGCGCGTGGTGGTTTTCCGCGCGCTCGTGTGTCTTGCCTCGTTCAGCGGGTCGGGTCTGTTAGAAGAGGGGGCACTATGGATGATGCCTTGTATTTCTTCGTAGGTTTTCTTTATATTCCGCTTTGAATTTTAGATTTATTTAATTATTTCGGAGGATTTCGATTAGGAGTTTAATTGGGTGTCAACATGTCGAAGATCTGAAAATGTTATTGTTTTCCACCTAGGACCTTCTATACAAAAGCTATGTCGCGTGACCTTGCGGGACTGCTAAGACAAATGGTGCTCATGCGAACTTGTTTGCGCGCACTGAATTCTATATTTGGTTCGGAGATCAAAATTATTTTATTTCAACTCCAATTAATACATTTTTTTTTATTTTAGGTTTACTTTCACTAGATATTTCTAACGCATTTGCACAATTTTAAAACAAATTCTCGTTAATGGTTCCCTTCTCTTTTAAAGAAATTTTGCCCAATTCCCCCAATTTTGAGTGGTATCTGGCACTTTGGTTCCGAATTTCGGTTTCGCTTTTCACGTTGCCACTTTTAATTTCACTTCATACACATTTCAGGTTTAATACAAGCAATGTAGATTCATAGTAATTTTCGGAAATATGGCAAGGTGAATCAACATAATTGGCACAATTACTACGAATGAAGCAATAGCACAGAAAAGGTTTTTGGAGCAAGCACAATCGTATTAAAATATTCATTTGTATGGTAATGTGATTGAGAGTCATATGTGTCCCCTTTTCTCAGTTGGATTTGGTGTTTCAGGAAAAGGAAAATGTGGGTTTTTATGTTGGGCGCCAGGTATGACGGGAGTGCCTACCGAGGGTGGGAAAGAGGAAAGGACGCTGAGAGAGAGGGCAGACACAATGAAAAGGCGATTAACATAAAAATACAAATTCATTGGTACTTACAAAAGAGCAATCGTAGACTCGGTGCGGAAGGTCGGTTGACCTGCAGGCGAAGGGGGAGGTCCCAAGAAGGACCGGCGGTGGACCGGGAGAAGGTCTCTTCCAGGAGTCGAAGACAAGGGCCTCGTGGCGTAATCCAGAGGGAAGGGGTAGAACACCGAACTTACTCAATCACAGTGACCCGCGGGACGAACGAACCAAGACTGAGGCGGCGAGCGACGGTCCGACGCAAGAGGACTCGGGACCCCTCGGACGGTTCCGCCTCGCCTCGGGCACGACCCAGCAACCCTTCTATGCAGGGCCGTGCCGAGTTACCCTCCTTATGTAACATTTCTGTTACATCTGTAACATAATCTCCTACAGATCCTAATGCACCTTCTTCTCTCTTCCTCTAAAACTTTTTCCCCTCTACTACCTATTTCCTCGTTGCTTATCGCATTTGCCATCTTTTACCAGTCTTCAAGGGATTGACTCAACTCCTTGTTTCCCGGCTAAGTGGGTGAGACGTTCCTCTCCTGTGTCCTTCCTATTCCAGGGACCGACAGTACAGTCGGAAAGTATTAGAACGAGATTTCGAAAAGTTGTTTTTTCAGTTTATCGTTTCAATTATTGACATATTATTTACATATTTGCAGTAATTCTGAAAGTTCAACGTAGCATTATGATTATCATTCAATTTTTCAAAATGAAAAGAATGCGTGAATAAGAGCTCTTATGATTGACGTAATGTAAGTTAAAATAGCAGCCTTTGCTGGTGATAATTTCCATCAGTATTTCCGAAAAAATTCCTGTCAAATTAATTCGTTCTATGTTGATATTCATTCTTGACTATCGACATTTACTGCCATTTGGAATTTCAAACATTTCCAGTGCATAATTGAACTTCAGTGTGAATTTCAATGCATTGATTACATAAGAAGATCAAGAATTAGAGCCATTTAAACATGAAGTATCATCGTTTAAAGTCACTTAGTTCATAAATGTTAGCAATCATTTGCGAATACATCATAATGGCCTTTTTTTCAACGTGTAATACATTATATACGTTCCTTGGCCCTAGGAGTTTGAGGACTCCATAAAAAAATATCTTCATACTTACAATACGTACGAGCAGTAGCTGAAGCTCGCTCTTCATTAGGTGACTATGCACAATTTCAACAAAGTTCTTTCTGTGCCCTCACTAATATTCGTACAATATTTGCATAATAACTTCCCTATTTAATCTTCCACGTACTAATACATACTTCCCGGTATTCTGTAAGTGATGGGACAGAATTAATAATAAGGCAGTAGAGATTTGTATATACTTACTATGAAGGACTCGAGCTGCGTTTCCATTTATTGACATAGGAAATCACTCCTAACAGCACGAAACGTTTCTAGAACGTGGTTTTGACTTCTCTTGTTAAAGTTTTACTGGAATTTATAGGAGATAGGTTGGAATCAAGGTCATTAAATGATGTAGATATCGTATTACACTGTGGAATACGTGGTTCCGTAAAAGATTCGGGAAAATTTCTCGAACGTTCCGGGCATACCATGAAACTAAATCCGAGGGCAATTAAGAAATAAACTACTTCGGATAAGAGTTAAATAGTACGATACGTACAAGAGGTTTCTACAAAAGTAATACAATCGAGCAAAAAGGCAAAAAGAAACGAAATTTTTAAGGTCAGAAACCAGCTCAGGTGCTCTCTTGATATCATGCCAAAGTTCACTGAGACAAATTTTGTATACAATATCCAATTTTAAATCTGCTGCGCTGTAAATATTGAAATGAAGTTTCGGTTGTACATCCACCGTAGGTCCTCCTGGGAGCGACTGTTATTCAGAAAATGACATAAGCTCCCAGTAGAACCGCGGTTAACTACACCTATGTCTACGTATTACCACCGTAAGTTGAAAGACTACAGGCACGATGAAATCACAATGAAGGGCCGGTGGAACCCTCGTGTATCTCAAGGACACGGAGCCACACCACTATAACCGCTCTCCGCATCCATACGGCAATTGTCATGGCATATTAATGGTACACGGGTTCGGCTCAAAGGTTACTAACCAGTGAAGGCGTCACAACTGCCCGCGTACCAGTGATAAAAACAATTATTTGAACCGAATACCTTTGGTAGAGTAGCTTCAGCTGTTCCAAGAGATTTATATACTTTCTTTCTCGGTATCCTTGACTGGGATGTTGTAGTCGACCAGGGCCAAGAATTCGATCACGAACATAGTTCGTTCCTGTTTGCAAAGAAGTACATTGGCAGGTCTCGTGTGTTGAATAGGGACTATTGTCGAGAACAGATTGTTCCAGTAAATTTGGCACTATTCGTTCCCAACAACTGACTCTATCACTCTTAGAGCATTCAGCAGGGCAGGGTCACAGCCAACACCATGACAGCGACAAGGATGGTAGTAAAGCACTCTCAGGGCCGCATTGTGTCTGTCCATATACGGCATTCCTGCGTGGATAGGACAAATAGAATGTATTTGCTATAGGTGCTCAGGGGGTTTATGACACGCCCTGCTCCTATCAATGAAAAATTTTCGATGTTATCTGTGGCTACGGTATTCTAAGGTGATAATCACAGCAGCCTGACACGCGAACATAGAACTCTCTGCGCTTCAATTAAGTCCAGATGATTCAAGGAAATAAAACGTTGACTCAGGTGACAAGGATTGATCTCTTACAATGTTGCAAAAGCTTCCTTGCATAACCTTCTTACCATGTTGTTTCAGGGAGTTTTTTGGCTGTGCATCCTACACCTGTGCTTTTAGAAGAGAGGAATCTTGATGGAGTAATTCACTTTCCTTACTTCTGATGTTAAGGTTCAGGCCAAGGGTCTCAGCCGCCTGCTCCGCAGCTTTGTTAAGGGACGCTCCTTCTCCAATCATTCCGTGATTCCTGCATATTGAAAGGAGAGGGTCTCTACTGCTCGCGACCATGTAGGCCGTACTCAGAATAATAAGGTGATAAAAGCATTATAGGTTGCCAAGTCCGCGTCCGCCTTTACAGCGTACGATGTATGATCGCGAAACGAACGAGTGCAAGCTTTTCTTCATACGCATGGTTTTACGCGTAGTGATGTCAGGGAACTTGAGCTCGTTCTCGGACAACCAAATCCATGGAAGGAGATGTTTGTGTCTGCTTCGGAGAGCCTCCTTTGCTGATGCTAAATCTTTAATGCATCTCTCAGGCAAGCTTGTGAATTTGAAGGTCTCCCCAAAACCATAGTGTCTAGAAGCACTTCTGTCCACAAAATCAGGGGGAATAGCTACACCTGCAATGCATCCACGCTTCAGATGAATCTTATCACACTTGTCCACGCCAAAAGCAATACCGATTTCTCGTGTGTACCCCTCGAAAATTATAAGAGCATTCATGAGATGCTCTTCTCCAGAATCATAGAACTCTAAATAATCCATATAAAATATATGAGTAACCTTATGCTCACGATCCGTCGGAGTGCGACAGACAGTGACAATTGTGTGATATAGAAGAGGAGAGGGCTCATTGAATCACCCTGAAAGACGCACCTCTGGAATGTAACGCTGTAAGTTGCCACACAATTTTTTTCGGAAGGAGTAGTAAATCTGGTTTTCACAGGATAATCAATCTTTCTATGCATCCCGCTATATGTGAATAAACCTCCAAATTTTTTCAACGGATAGATCTTAAGTCTACGCGATGTTGAATCGAAATCTTCGTCAAATCTAATTCTATTGTATTTGATAAAAAGTTATTTGAAATTTTCTCGTAATTTTTTGTACACCTTATGTATTGCATTATGTGAAATACTTATATGGGACATTCTTTTACAAATCGAACAGAGGATTGACCGACCTATTTTTGATTGATCTAATACTGTTTTCACGGGTTCTTTATCGAAAAAAAAGGTAGGTATTTGAGGATTTTTTTTATTTTGCAATTTTGCGAGAAATAGGGAGGCTGGGGCCTTTTTCATTTCAAAGGTAAAAGAACGAGCTTTAATCAAAAATCATCCCAAAAATATTATAAAGAAATTGTAACGATCGAAAACGATTTATTTCAAAATGGTGAAATTATTATTACTATCGGAAAAAATTTAATGTATCTAGCGGTGTCGAGCGCAGTACCTCACACCGGCACGCGTATCACATTGCACGGCCGATTTTCTTCTTTGATATCATCTTTCTCTTATATATGAATGATTATTACACATTTTCAATTAAATAATCTTATTTCTTAGACAAAATAACTTTACATCATTATTAAAAATGTAGATTACTTCATTAGGATTATTAGGATGCTATACAGTATTAACATTTCCCAAATTTTAACATTCCTTATTTACAAATTTTTCCAACATTTTTCTTTTCATACAAAGGAAATTCCTTTTCTTCCAATTCTTGAAGAGAAACTGGAATCACACAATGATAATTCAAAGTCCCCTTTCTCGTTATAGCTTTTTGAAAGCGTGGTGACAATCGCTCTCCTTCGTCTTCGTACTCAGCATTAGAACTAGTAGAGAGAGTAGTAGAGAACTAGTAGAGAGAAATACTGTATAACATCCTTATAATCCTAATGAAGGTATGTACATTTTCAATAATAATGTTTTTCATTTCGTCTTACTATTTATTTCTTGAATTTTTAATAAAGCCATCTTTTCTAAGAAATAAGATTATTTAATTGAAAATGTATAATAATCATTCATATTTAGGAGAAAAACGATATAAAAGGAGAAAATCGGCCGTGCAAAGTGATACGCGCTCCGGTGTGAGGTACTGCGCTCGACAACGCTGGATACATTAAATTTTTTCCGATAGTAATAATAATTTCACTTTTTTTGAATAAATCGTTTTCAATCAGAAATTTGACGTATAATACGATAAAAATACTAAGAGTTCATAGGGGTCAAACTAGTTAAAAATCGATTTTAAAATTTTAATTGTTTATAACAATTTCAATTTGTTAATAATATTCTTGGAATGATTTTTTTATTAGAGCTCGTTCTTTTATCTTTAAAATGAAAAAAATGCCTCTAGGTCAAATAGAACAGGAGTTATGCATTTTAAAAAAATAGTTTTCACTCAAATTCTCAATTTTTCAACCCTTCTTATTTCTCAAAAAAATTGCGAATTAAAAAAAAATCCTTAGATACGTATCTTATCGTTTACTCATTTATTATTATATTTATCTGATAAAAAATTATGATATTTTCTCATCCAAATCCTATTACTAATGTAAGCAATTCGCATAATTTGCGTAACCTACGTAAGTTGAAAGGTAAGGTCAAGCCAAATAGAAGGGGGCGCAGAGTGCAGTGTGAGTGAAGTGAGAAGGGAGGGATGATTCTGCGCGAGGATGCGGGAGAGACAGGTTCGAGATTTTCGTGGCTGTATCTTTGACTCCGCAAAATTGAATAAACTGCTTCATTTTATCTACAAACCTGAGTTACAAGTTTTTTTGAGTTTTACCAGAAAATAAGTATTTCTAATATTCTAAGTGTGGGGTGACTGCAAAGCTTCTAGCCCTTGTGCCGTAAGAACGAGAATCGACAAGTTTTGGGGCATATGTTCAAAGTGCGCCACGAGTTCAACACCAAGAAAAAGTGTTCCTGAGACCGCGACTCGAATCCCGCTCACGAGGTTCTATTCTAATTCACTGGCCCAGGTACGCCATTCTTGATGAATTTTCTGATTGCTGGAGGACTTATATATGCCGTGATCCTGGGACTGTCACTTGTATCGCAATTTTCACAAGATTCAAATTCTACAAATTGCTGGCGTGAGTACGTCATTTTGGGTATTCGGAACGAGAACAAAATTCACCATGATGCAAAACGAGCGGACGCCTGCAAGAGATTCTACAGATGAGTTTGAGCGCTTTCAGCAGAATCTATACAATCGAGAACAAAGAGGAGTTCTCCGAGAACGCTTAATTTCAAATCTAGGTAACAGGTCTACTCAAGTAAGTTTCAATGAAATTTCGAATGTAAGCGATACGTCGCATATTAATGTTTTTGATCATTCGCGTTTTGATGTGAGCGGGAGCCAATGTGGCTTATCAATAAATGAAACCCTTACAAATTTCGATAACCCGCTTGTTACGCAAAATAATGTGCTTTCCGGTAACCGCGATCCTGAAGGAAATTACGTATCTTTTGAGAATGAGCCAAACGGCAATAATCGTAGATTGTTGAATGTACACCAATTACCGTCGAGTTCAGTGTTTTTGAATCAGAATTTGCAGGAAACAAGTGTACCGACCCACATGCAAATTCTTAGGAATGTTCCATCACCAGGTTATCCTCCGTTTTATCTAGGTCAACGAGCTACAACGAATGGCTCTCCGACATTGGGGGGTTCTACGACGAATGATTAAATGTTAACTTTAATGAATTTAATGATAAAACAAAATATAATACTGACGCAGCAATTTTCTCAGAATCAGTCGACGAAACGCGATTTTCACATAATGCCAGATTTTTCCAAAACGATTGAAAAAAACGATGGTGAAAAAGGTCCACACGAAGCGGGACTGTGGCTTGAGCAGGTTGGGGCGGCCGCGCTTGTTAACGATTGGCCAGATTCGTTCCTAATTCAAACTGTCAAGTGTCATTTGCAAGGCGCCGCGCGCGCTTGGTTCTCAGGTCGATAGAAAGAATTAACAAATTGGCAATCACTCCGGAAAGCTTTCAGGAAGACTTTTTTGCGGGAAACTGTTTTATCCGAGGCTTTTAAAAAATTGCAAAATCGCGTGCGAAATTCTAATGAATCAATTGCGTCATACTTCCATAATAAGGTAAAGTTATGTAAGAGTTTCCCGCTGACTTTCATCCAAATGAAAGAGCAAATATTATCCGGGTTTGGATCACGAGACATTATGCTTTGTGCATCCGCGGTAATTCACAATAACGAAGATGAGCTTTTCGTGAATCTCGATTCGTTGGACCGGACAGTAAAAGAGTTTTTATGAAAATAATAATGGTCGTTCCGAATTTAAGAGCAATACCAAAACCGATAATCATCCAGTTAAAGAAAAATGTCAAAAATCACAAACCGAGGGTACTATCACGAGTTTGGAAAACAGGCATGATATATCAAAAAAAGGTAGATGCTATAACTGTCAAAAGGAGGGAAATTTCGGTCGAGAATGTCCTGGGCCTAGACGAGAGCCTTTTTGTACTAACTATAAAGTAAGCGGACATGGAACTCGTAATTGTACAAAACCACGTCCATTAATACCTGCGAGTGTAAACATTTTTGATGACTGAAGCGTAACGTCGTCGAAATACATAAAAACAATTAAAATAAACGGAAAAACAATCGAGGCATTGATAGACGCGGGGAGCGCGGTTTGCGCAATAAAAGACACACCTGTTTTAATCGAAGGGTTCCATCTGGAGCAAGTGTCGAGTGAACTTAGAGGTTACGGAACCGAGGGCAACGTTGTCAAATCTGTAGGAATAATTTGAGGTGATATCGACGTAGATGGCGTACGAGGCCAAAACATTGCCATCCGAGTTGTTCCTGATTATTGGACGCGAGTATACTGAATTACCACACATTGCGTATCTGAAAATCGATGATCAATTAATCTTCCGAAATCGAGCTGAGGTCGATTCAGGAAAAATTGAAATCAAGGGAACTGAGTCAACGAGACTCACTGCGATGCGAGACATTAAAATGCGCGACGATAAATTTTATACAAGTAACCACAGATGAAAACGAGGTAACTTTGGGGGTTATAAATCCGGATGACAGCTCTGCGAAGTTGCGCAAAGGATCTAAAATTGGAGAAAAGATTCTCAATATCGAGTCTGCACCTGAACTTACTCCCCGGGTCGAATGAATCAAAGCCGAGGAAGTCCTAACGGGAAAAGATATTACTGAAGCGCAACGCGAGAAGTTAGTTTGTTAAATTAGTATCGACATTGTGTCGCGAAGAACATACAGGAACTAGGTTGTACGAGTTTAGTAGAAATGGACATTGTCGAGAAACTGGGTTCCGTGCCCGTATGCGCAAAACCGTATCGAGCAACACTCGCGGAACGAGAAACAATGCGAGAAATTATGGCCGAGTGGAATAGCGCTGGAATCGTTACGGAAACTACGTCGCCCTATGCAAGTCCCGTCCTATTGGTTCGGAAAAATAATGACGAAGCACGTTTGGTCATTGAATATCGTCGATTGAATAGTCAAACTCAAAGGAAACAACATCCTTTACCCAATCTCGACGAGTATCTCGAGGTTATGGCCGGGGCCAAGATATTCATAACCTTGGACCTCGCCAATGGGTATCTTCAGATGCCGCTGAAACCCAAGGCACGTCAAAAGACGGCTTTCATCACTCCGGATGCTACAGGGGAATTAACTCGAGTTATATTTGGTTTGACGAATCTAGACGGTATCTTGAATTTTGGTGAAGATTGGACGGTACTAATGATCAGACTCAAATTAGCTCTCAAAGCGTTAGAAAAGGCCGTTCTCACTTTAAATCGAAAAAAATGTCAGTTTGGTCTTGATAAAGTTGACTTTTTGGGTTACCGAATTAGTGCGAGAGGAATAGAGCCGGGAGAAAGTGAAGTAAAAGCAATAAAAAAAATTTGAGACACCGCAAGATATACACGCTGTACGTCGATTTTTAGGACTTACCGAGTTTCTTTCGCCGTTTTGTGCCAGGTTTCTCAAGGATAGTCGCACCATTATCTAATCTAACGCAAAAAGAAGCGAGCTTCTTATGGTCTTAGAAACAAGAACCCTTCATGAACTAAAACGATGTCTAACGACACAGCCCATCCTATGCGTTTACGATCCAGGAGCCCCATTCACGGAGCTGCATACCGATGCCAGTTCTGCTGGACTAGGCGCGATGCTCTTCCAGGGAAAGAATCAGACTGATTTAAGGTTAGTGTACGCTATTAGTCGGAGAACTTCGGACGTCGAGGTGCGATACCATTCTAACATTTTCATCTAAACTTCCATCCGGCGAACCGTGACAACCAAATGGATTTATGAAAATAATCTGAATTTTTATCTAGAAGGGAGAGGAAAAAACCTGGTAGACTTCAGAACTTTAATTCTTCAAATAATTCCATGTTCTCTGCCGTTCCTGGTGAAAAAGATTATTTTCTATCAAAACACTAATAATACTAGTTGTCTGGTTCCGTGACTTCAGGGTCCGTGAAATGATGATGAGGAAGATCTAGATTTCCATTAGAAATGTCTTAGAACTTTTTGAGTTTGTGTCCAATCCAAAAATTTCATTAGGATAATATCGATATTGTCGATATCTCTGCTAAAAAGCTTATATTAACTTCAGTATCTTATAGAAAAATTCCATAATTTTTAAAGAGAACCTAAATTCGGAATTTGCGTCTAATTGGAGAAATCCAATATCCAGAAAAATTGTCGATTAGAATTTCTTCATCTGTTAGTATAATACTTGTTTCTATGTTCTGCAAATTTTGAAAATTTTTGAAATCATATAGCTCTCACCATTTCCACCAAACTCGGGAATTTCGTAAGTATAATTTCATAATTCTTCCCATTATCTTTCAAAACCTTTGACTACTAGAACTCTTGACATTTTTTTAGTTTCAAAATGTTTAAAATCATAGAACTTCTCAAATCTTGAATATTCCAATAATATCATGGAGATGAATTTCGAGTCTTCCTGTAATCTACCAGAAAGTTCAAAAGAAAATTCTAAAGCTTGATGAAAACGCATTTGAAATTTCGAAGATACTCGGAATTCTGCAATTTTGGTTGAATTGATCTAGTTAACGAACTTGACATTTCAGGGCACAGTCACCGACAAAATTTTAGGATTCCACTACACTCATTACAGTATGAATAAAAATTTAAAAATAATAATGAACTTATCATGACTTCCAAGATATGCATTAAAGTCCTATCTTATTGTCCTCCAGTAAACTCGAGCGAATGGAGGGTTGTGGCCAGATGTAAGCGATTGCAAATGCCGCCTTCACGGAAACCATGGGGAAGAATCTATTAAGGGATCGAACATGCCCTTGGCCGGCCGGTAGCACTTAGCTAAAATTTCTACGCGTTAATCCCATCGTGTGTGATAATAATACTAATACCAAAAATTTTTTTTTTCATTTAATAATAATCATAGTATGATATCGTATAATGAGGCTTACTGAATTATCTTTCAAATTTGCGACTCTTAAATCATTTCTGTAAAAACTATCTGAAATAAAATGAGCCCGCGATGGAATAATTCTATACATCCTGTAGTCGATATAATTTAAGAATAAGAGGAAACATTCGGTAAGAGTAAAATTTCGACGAATTCAAAGAGAAATCGGAAATAATCGGAACAAGTGAACTAGCAGGACCTTCGGTAGAGTTCGTTAAGTGGGACAGCCTATTGCGATCGGAAAGGATCCGAAGCAAAGGTTACATAAAATCAGAAAGGATCAGAAACACTCGCCTTTCCTTCATCTTTGCGACGTCTTTCGAAGTGGTCTTTCCGATCCTCCATTTTTTCGGTTAGGGGTCGAAACATGTTAGCAGTGAAGCATTATTTCAACACGAAAAAACGGTATAGGCCTGTAGAGAATTTATTCTAATCATGTTTAATTAAATACAGTTTTATTTGAAGAAGTAATAGTGTTTCAGTACCAAAATGATGTTCTTATTTCCGTCATTAAAAAGGCATGGAATCAGCTTTGTGAGGAAATTAAGTTGCAAATATCTATAAAATAATACTTTAAAGGAGCGAATAGAAGCCAGATTCGAAGTCAGCTTGAAACAAATATCGGTAATGATGTATCTCAATGAATCCACAGATAGCGAAATTACATTTTTTCGACACTTATATTCGAACAAAAAACAACAAACATATGCACGTTTCTATCTATTTTCAAATCATTCATTTACATCAAAGGTAGTTTTTGTATAAATTGTCTGTACCAAAGATATCCTGTCATTATGGACAAACTATACCATGTAAGTATATAGCTCAAATGTTCATTCCTCAATGATACTTTTGTTTGTCCACTTATTGGAGTTCCTGTTTTTCTACTACTAGCAGCCAGATCTATAAATATTGGATCAGCACCTGTTAGCTCAGCCATTTCTTGAACATTTCTGAAAAAGTTTAATCAGTTAAATGTTTATTCAATGGAATACTGATTCTGAACATGAACTGACATTATGGATGAATAATGAATAATGTCGGAAAAATTATGATGTGATATGATGTTATGATATTATGAGATATCATTGCACCCTGTACAATTGCATCCTGTTATGTCATCATGCGTCTACTGATAATCTGGAATAATAAACGGCACAAAAATGCCACCAAAAACCACTAGTCGGCACCCCCTTCTCTCGATCTCTTGGTTGAAGTGAGAAAAGAAGCAGGTTCATCTTGCTAATTGTTCAATTATATTTTCAGAGCTGATCAGCTACATACAGTGCCAGATTCTATCTCGATTTCGCAAATCTTAATGAGGTATTGATAAAATATCATATATATATATACATATAATGAGAATATTTATTCTAACTAATATTTCCTTGGAAGCATACTTTTTTCACATACTCCCTATAAAATCGACTTGGCACGAAGAATATATTGGAAAATTTCATCAGCTTCTTCCACGCGTTTTTTTCAGTACTTACGATGTTTTCCAATTCGCGTGATATAAAAGCGTCGAAGAAGCTTTTCGTATATTTTGAAAATATACGGGAATTTTTTTCATTTGTGCGTGTGTTTGGGGAACTTTGAAATTTTTGAAACTTTATAGAAGTACATACTTCAGGAGTCTGAGAATCCTGGGAGGAGCCATGGTTATTTATGGAAATTCTTTTTCGCTCTGCCAGGTTTCACTCAGGATTCAGATTTCCTATCACAATTATGTCGTATTGAATTGTCTATTCCCACCGAAGGGATCAAATTGCAGGAGGTTTGTTCCCTCCTTAGTGTACCTCACACTCCCACGGTCCTGGCTTCCTTTGAATACTTCTCCATTTTCCTTCTCTTCTACTTTCCTCTATATGACTAATATTTGGTGGGACTGACGGTGTGAATGGACACACTACCTTATGACGGTTGAGTTACTTATTTTGGTTATGATTTTATACCAACGGAAAAATTTCTTACTCCAAGTTGGTAGTTAGGTGGATGCTTTACCGGATGAGATTGACACTTTCATTCACGAAAGGTGTGTCCTCGGAAAAGCTTAAGGCGATGGATGTAGACTAGGTGTATCGAATGCTAACCCTAGATCATTTTGAGACTAAAACTCCGTGGACTAACAGTTGGTAGCTCTGAAAAAGCATGCAGAGGTGACTTATGTTACCTTTAACACACTCTGCCGCAGCGTAATGACAACATCGTTAAAAGGCGGACTTTCGACAACACCAATAGCTTGATATTATGCCTACAGAAAAAAATTATTGCAATTAATTTCAAACTTTGTAGTAAAATGTTCAATATCTTGACTTCAGCAAACACTTGGCTTAGTCTGTGGCTATGGATAAAACACCGGGTTCAAAGACCCGAGATCAATTTTTCACGAGAAGATTAGAAAATTATTACATAAGATAATAAAATATTGAATAAATAATAAATGTTATCACACATTTGTGTACATACAAAAATGTTAAGATAGCGTTTGTTCGGAATGAAAAATGCTTTCCCTTCGATATAATCAGTTGATGATGAAACTGATTTTCTCGAAAAATGTATTATTATGATCAATGATGTATGTGCGCGCGTGTATGTATTTATGTTCGCATACTGGTGACAAGCCTTGCACATAATTCATCAGTGGATTTTGAGTAATCTCCCCCTTCTGGGAATGAGAATTTTCTTCTCACAATGAAATATCTTTCAGCCGTCATGCTCTTCTCTTCTTCTCTCTGGTGGGACAGGTTCATCCTGAGACTAGTACGGTTGGGGTAAGTTTAGGCTTGAGATTGCATGGGAGCCATTGAGGCCCGGCCCACCCACCTTTTTCCTGGGGCAGTTCTTCTTTGTCCCCCCACCCCCTGCCATCTGCCTAGAGCCTGCCCACTTTTCTATGGATAATCTCATGCCTGGGCAAGTTGCGTCTGTCTTTCTTAAATTCAATTCTAAATCAAATTCCAGGTTGCGCTCCTGCTTCTTGGGAGTTATGGATATTTCGCCCTCGCTACTTGAGTTTTTTCGAATGAAAATCAATCTAATGCAGTTGCACTTTTAATGATAAAAAACTTTTCAAAAGTAGAGCCAACTCGTGCGAGCTAGAGCACTCAGGCTAGAAAGCCTATTGTGACGCACACATGTATATCTCAAAGGAGTATCACGAATCCGGGCACAGGGAGAGACGCGGACCTCTTTGCACAGCAAAGTGAGTCTTAGCCACTATGCCATCCGGCAGCCTTTTCTGCCAGGCTGGGATCAACGAGGCGATCCTTTCTGAGGTCATCAGTTGGATTCCAGCGCACCGTCCTGTCGTATCATGCAAGTGGATGTATGTGTTCATTACTCGGGATACTCCTTCCTTTTCATCATATTTATCTATTTGAATAAAAAAAGTTGGGTTCTGAATGCTCGGACTCTCAGAAACTTTAGACTTCTCTCTTCACCAAATAAACATTTTTATTGAAATACCTATTATAACGTAACAAGCGCATTTTTGAGTTTTACTCCAAATTCTTTTCTTGAAAATCATCACACAAACGAAATGCGATGAAAAGTATTGGTTTAGTTGAAGAAGGTCTTGAGAACAGAAGCGCCGTCCCTCAAGCGGGCCCAGCGCTACCTAGGTGTGCTGCTGTGTATACTCCCGAAAAATAATTCTGGTGACTCAATCTTCTCTCACCTCACATTTTTTTATACTTTTTGTACCTTTCACATTTTAAGGCACTTTAGTTCGAATCCTCTCACCACTGTCGTTTTTTTGAATGATGCTTTTTGGGGTAAGCCCCCTGGCCTATCACATTTTGAGGTGCTACTCAGAGTCTCTTGCCACTCAGAAACTTACTAAGAAAGGAATTAATTTTTTATTGTACTTCCCGTTTCTGTGCTCTTCCCTTCACGATCATTCTTTTAGGGAAAATGTGATGTTGTGGAGTTATTGAATACTTCTTTTGAATAAGAGTCAATTCCGAAGAGGCACAAGAAGGGATGGTATTTTTGAGTATCTGACTCAACCGCCGCAGATTCCAATGACAACAAGGACACCCCGAACAAAAGAAGTAGGAGGTCTCACACATGAGTGCCGAAAAATTTCGAAGCCCTCGTGAAAAGAAATACCAACTAAAGATCATGGTGTAGGACTGTCTAAAACCTGTCTTGAACAGTCATATCTTAGTCCCGAGAAGACTGAGAAGCCTATAAGGCTGGAATAAACTTAGGGGTACAATGAGTACATATCAGAAAACTAGAAAAGAGTACCGTGAAATGTGAGGTGCGAGAAAATTTAGCTACCAACATTATTTTTATAAGATACTTTTCGTACAAGAAACATCCCAATAATAAATTCAACTGATTTTCCCAGATATGGGTTTTTTTTCGAAGAGGGTGGTTTGGTGGATAGATGGGGAAATGTATAATTGAAGTCGATAAACTGCGACCGAAAGACATTTCTTAGAAACTTCAAGTTCTAACTTGAGAACCTTGATAGGAAACGCCTAGCTTTGTCTTAAGGTTCACTCATTCTTATGAACCTGACACTTAAATACGACAAAAAAATTTACTGATGCAAATGCCTCTGTTTTATGGAAGAATAGTTGTACAACTCAGACTATGCAAAATACATGCATGCAGAATTCTTATTGACCGTGAAAAGTATGTTTATAGATGAAAGGTAGATGTACGCTTTGCAACCTTTATAATGACAGTTTATACGACATTTTGTCTGATTGTTCGGCTTGTCAGCATCTGTGCGAGAGAATATTTATCGAGCGTTTGAGAACCTTCGATTTTTCTCAATTTTTTTTCATGAAGTTTTTATGCATACGAAAGTATCCTTGTTTGTACCAAATAGTGTATAGAAAAGTGTAAATAAATCAAATAAATCATAAGATGCAAGCAATAGAGCAGAGAAAGGCTAGTTTTCAAAGTGAGTCTCAGTTTCGTGATAATGGAATTCTGTTCCAGAATATTTATGTATCAAAAAGGATATTTTATGCTTTTATATACATAGAAAGATAATTAGGTTGATGTTCCTTCCTAAGCATCAGATAACGATGTTCCAAACAGGACGTGAGAAGTTCTTATGATGAAAAATATCAGGGATTGCTATTATTGGCATCTAAGTGTTCATTTGGAGACGTTTGAGGGAAAACTCTCGGAAACACTTCACCTTATAATGTGGAAAACTTTTGTGAAAAATAGAGAATTTCGCTTTATTCTCAGGGAACACTTCTGATACGATGAAACCTGTAAGAATAATAAGTTGAATACAAACTTCCATACACCCTCTATTAACTACGATATGAAAAAAGTATTTCGTCCTTGATTCGAAAAATGGAGTGAAATTCGTATTCTACACCAGCAAATCGATAACGCATCTTCACCTCACACAATTATTTGAAAAGACAAACTCCAACCTTGCATGCGAAAAAAATAATTTATATTTGAAACTAATGACAAATTTTATTGAAACTATGTGAGGGTAAACTGGAAGTTTTTTGTCGCATTTTTCGTAACGTTCACACCAAATGCGGTATCTAGTTTGGAATTTGATAAACTAAATAAAAAACACTTGGGAATGTTTATCTGATCTCGAGTTTTCACGATTGATGAAAATTTTTCTTTTGTAGTAAATTTTGTTTGATTCTTTTTTGTATTTATAAAACTCAGGTCAAGATAAACGCCCCTTAGTGCTCTCTACTTATTTTAATGAGTTTTCGACATAAATTTTCATTACCTATGATTGTAAGTTGCGCCGAAGAAAATATTGAATACAAATTTCGATGACACTATTACAAATGCTTAATTATATGAATAGAAAGTTTGAAAGGAAATTTAGTACTGCAATTGATTAAAATATTATCCAGTAACATTCGATTGAAATAGGTTATCGTTTAGGTAATGTTTAATTCCACTTTTATAGTTGACGGAAATCCGGTTATTATCATAGAATTTCGTTTTATACAGTTAATCCATCGCGAAAATGTTGGGTTCTACTTTCAAGTTCTGAAAACTTGCCTAAAAGTGAAATACTGTTGAAACATTAGTTTAGAAAATATCAAAGAATAATACTGTACTTTATTTCTTTTGATGGATAACATTCCCAATTCGATCATTGACATAGAAGTTTCATTTCGATGATAGTGAAAAGAACCAAAATCGTCTTAGCACCTTCTTATTTCGTCGGCCCGAGAATATACCTCCTCATTTGGACTCTTCAAGTAGACAATTTTTCCTTGCCTCTACGAGATGGAGGCTTGCTATTTGAACCCGTTAAAATACACGGTGGAAATTGCAAAATCGACGAAAACGTGTCGCGAGAAGGAGAAATATAATTTCCTATTTTTTATATTTTCGTCATGAAAGGAAAAATGTGCAATTTGAAGTATGTGATGATGCTTCACCTTGTACAACTGATAAAAACACCCAAATATATAAAATTCATCAGCAGAAACAGAGGCCCATTACTCAACTCAACATGAAGTACCCGCTCTACGACAAGTTTTGATAATCACCTTTACATAATAAGGAATCACCTACTTACCTTCCTACTTGTCATAACTTTTTTATGAAAACAGATAAAATCAGTTGAAAAGCTGGCAAAAGTAAGATTCAAAATATCTTCATTTCATGAATCATTGATCATACTAATGATTTTATTAAGAAGAGCAGTTTTATTAATAGCTGAACAATTCAAAGGGATTCAAAGTGATTTTTTTCACAAAACAAGAAAGCCTAAATACAGGATATGAGATTTGGAAAACTAAGTCAATTAAGCTGCGTGCCAAACGAAGAATTTCGATAGAAAACATGATTGGTAACGCCAATGCACTCTTCGGTCGGAAGATACCATATTTGAAGCTAATATTTTTTAACTGAACTGTACATGAAATGACGCCGAATGGTCAAAATATTAGTGGATAGATAGATACCCTCATTATCTGCTTCTGACAGTGCAATGTACTCTACTTCAGCACTCTAATGTTATTCCTTTAATTTATTCTGGATAGGAAATACTTCTTCCGTAACATCTTCTCGAAGAATATTTATCCTTCATTGCTCTGATATGGATCTCCATTGACTGTTCTTCTTTTTTGTCAAAAATAAAATATTTATTCCAATGTTGAAAAGTTCCTTTGTACATATGATCCTCAAATTCTTGATGTCCTTGAAAGTTTTCAACGAATTATAAGCTTCGTATTCTGTCAATTGACCGTCAATGGTGCATTCAATTTTCTATTTGCAAAATTTTTTTTGGAGATTTTTTATTAGTCTATTTGTCCTAAATGTGAGTTTTAGTGACGAAAACATGAAGATGCTTTGCTGTAAAATTTACCTTATTTCTCCCTTAGGTCTCCTCTCTACTTTGTTTCTCGTCTTAGACCTCAAATTATGTGTCCGCCATTTTAAATTATGAAGAACAAATATCATTTTTCAATTCAGCGACCCCAAAAAATTTCGGGTATGTACATTTGAACAAGATTATAACATGTTTGGGGTTTTAACAGGAAATTTTGAAGGAAATCCGTAAAATGATGGTAGAGGTGTGGGAAATTCAGGAAAAGAGACAGGGGGGACGGAAAGAAGAAACAAATCAGGAAATAAGCCAAGAAATGGCGGAACTCAGAACAGAAACTCAGAGTTGGCAGAAAGTTAGGAAAAACTTGGAGAAAAAGATGCAGAGCCCAGAGCAACAACTAGAGAAGTAAAAGGAGCGAAAGAAAAGAGTTGAGGAATTAGATAGTAGGATGGAAAGATACAAGACGCAATCCAGAAAGTTGAAGGGGGGATGTAAAAGGAGGATATGAATAAGGAAAAGATGAAAAAAATGGAAAGGAAAATGAGAAGGAGTGGTATAGAGGAAAGAAGGAACACTATAGTGATAAGAGGTAAAAGATCAGAAGGAGGAGATTTGAAGGGAGAAAGACAAGAAGTGCCATATAAGATAAATGCGAAGATACTGGTAGAAGATGATTGAATACGGAAACAAAGGATAATGCAGTATAAGTTGAGAAAAATGGCAGAAGAGGAGAAGAACGGAAAGGAACCGTGGGTAAAGTATAGGAAAATAAAAATACAAGGTATATGGTGGGATTGGGATGAAGAGACAAAAGAGTTAGTAAGAAGTGCGATGTCGGGGGGAAGGAGGAGAGGGGAATAAGGAAGGAACATCTAGCAGAGAAGGATAAAAGAGTGATGAAAGAAAACGAAGAGGGGATAAGGCTTGTGATAGGAGATTTTAATGCAAGAACAGGAGATAGAGGAGGAAGGAAATGGGGGGGGGGGGCCAAGAAAAAAATCCGAAGAC
>WSXT02123045.1:0-10900 GCA_011762715.2 Neuroterus valhalla | reverse complement strand
CTCAGACCAGAATAACTTTTATTTAAGGGTGTGTCTAGAGAATTTTCGAAGTGATTTCGAAAACCTGATATGATGGAGTAAAATGGACTCTGGATTCGGTTTCAGCGACCCAAAAAACATTGAATATGATCTGGTACTCAGGCCACCATTACTTCCATTTAAGATTGTCTGTGAAGACTTTTTGAGGCTGTGTCGAAAACTTGGTGCGACGAGATAAAATAAACTCTGAATTTGATTTCAGCGACCTAAAAAACATTTAATATGGTCCGGCACTGAGACCAGAAGTATTTTCATTTTAGGGTGTATGTAAAGAGATTTTGAGGTGATGTCGAAAGCCTGACGTGATGGGGTAAAATGGACTTTCGATTTGTTTTCAGCTACCCGAAAAACATTGAATATGTTCTGGTACTCAGGCCACCATAACTTTTAATTTAAGGGTGTTTGTGGAAACTTTTTAAGGCTGTGTCGAAAACCTGATGCGACGAGACAAAATAAACTCTGAATTTGGTTTTAGCGCCCTAAAAAACATAAAATATGGTCCGGCACTCAAACCAGAATTAATTTCATTTTAGGGTGCGTGTATAGACTTTTTGAGGTAATGTCGAAAATCTGACGTGAAGTGCTAAAATGAACTTTGGATTCGGTTTCAGCGACCCAAAAAACATTGAATATGGTCTGGTACTCAGGCTACCAATTATTTCATTCAGGAGTGTCTGTGAAAACTTTTTGAGGTTGTGTCGAAAACCTGATGCGACGAGATAAAATGAACTTCGGATTCGGTTTCAGCGACCTAAAAAACATATAATGTAGTCCGGCACTGAAACCAGGATTACTTTCATTTTAGGGTGTGTGTAGAGACTTTTTGAGGTGATGTCGAAAACCTGACGTGATGGGGTAGAATGGACTTTGGATTCGGTTTCAGCAACCCAGAAAACATTGAATATGGTATGGTACTCAGGCCACTATTAATTTTCATTCAAGGGGGTCTGTGAAGGCTTTTTGAGGTTGGGTCGCAAATCTGATGTGACCAGTTAAAATGAACTCCGAGATCGGTTTCAGCCACCCAAAAAATATATAATATGGTCTGGCCTTAGACCAGAATTACTTTCCATTTTTAGGTGTCTGCAAAGACCTTTTGAGGTTATGTCCAAAACCTGACGAAATGAGGTAAAATGGACTTCGGAATATGATTCAGCGTCCCCAAAACATATACTGAACATGGTTTTTGCATCGTACTTTCTACTTTCACAGCAAAAATCACCATGATGTGTGATAAGGCCTATTAATTTGAAATATGACTTCGGGAAGGCTGAATAAAGTCATTGATAAATTGGAAAAACAGGGATATGAATGAAGGAAACAAAGGGAAGAAGAAGAGGAGAATCTGTGAAAATGAGAAAGAAGTGTAAAAAATGGAAGGATTTGTGGAAGGCAACGGGAGAGAAGGTATTTAAGGAACTAGATAGTATCGAAGAAAAAAAGATTGAGAGTAAGGAAGAGAGAAGAAGGATAGTAAGCTATCTCTAGGAGAGAGTCGAAAAACAAGAATGCAAATTGTGTGTGCTTATGAAGAAGAAGCAAGCTAGGAGGAAAAAATTAGAACGATAGGGGCAAAGAGACACTTGAAAGAAGGAGTGAAAAATTGGAAGAACTCTTAATATAAAGGGAGAGAAGGAGGGAGTAGATGATCGAACAGAAAGCATGGATAGAGAGGAGGAACGGTGGGTAGGTCTAGAAGTCTAGATAGGCAGATACAGCTTATGGGTAAACGGGGTAGCATGGGAATGGAAACCAAGAGAGATAAGAGGTAAGAGCAGAGGAAATATTAAGGAGGGGACGGGTAAGGCAAGAAGGTGAGAGAAGAAAAAATGCCTGATTCTAGTCGGAGGAGAAAGACTGGAAGTAGGGATGGAGAAGGAAATATGTTAGAAGAAAAGAGAACAGAACAGAATATGTTAAAGAGGAGAAAGTGGAAGGGAGATAAGAAAATGTTGTTGAGTTGATAGTAAGCAGAGTAAAGATAGGAAGGAAGAAGGTGGCTTATGAAGTTTGAAAAGAAGAGAGAAGAAAAGAAAGAATGGAGAGCTCTGAAGGAATGCATGAAGGAATGGCTGATGCTTGAACCAGAAAGTTAGGAAGCGAAATATGGGATGGAGAAAGCGAGATGTTCCAGACAGAGTTGAGTTACAAGGAAGTGAGCGGAGGAGATAATAACATTATTGTATCCATCAGAAGAGGAGAGTCGGTTTATCTGTAATGGCAATACTAGGGAAGATGAAAAGGGGGATATCATGTTCACTGAAAAGAGACAAGATAAGAAGGCCTCAAACGCGGCAAAAGGAGGAAAAGAGGGTAGGGTTGTTCCTGGAGCATATTGTCTTGGTCCTGGTCACATTTATCGTGAACATTTCCCTCCCAAGTACTATTCATATCCTTTCAACATCAAATTAAACCCTTTTGTGTATTCTGCTGATAGTACAACATCAGCCGCATATGCTGGAGACTGAGGCTTATAGCTAACAACCTTGGAAGGAAAGTTAGGGAAATTAAGAGAGGAAATAAGAGACAAGAATAAACTCAAAATATTGTGTAATACGGTAGAAAGAAGGAAGAGTGAGATCAAAAGAAAATAGGAAGGAGGCTGGAGAGGTTGTAAGGATGATAAATGCAGGAAAAGTGAAGACAGAATAAAGGAGTGTATAAAAAATAGGGTTTAAGGGGTAATACAGGAAAAGAAACTGAACAGGTGGAAAAGAGATCACGGAAGAATGTTTAGCAAAAGAAGACAGAGGGAGGAGGAAAGGTACAAGGGAGAATTCAAGTAAGTAGTAGAGGAGGGAAGGGAATGGAATGTGATAAATAGGGAAGAAGGAGATAGCAATGGTAAAATATGGTGGATGAAGAGTAAGAGGAGAGATGTGGAGAATTCGCAATAACCTTTGGGGAAATCAAGGTTGGTGAGAGGAATTAAATACAAGGCGCTTTTTACCATTGGTCGAGAAAGAAGAAAGGAAAGGAGTGAACAGATATAGAGGTATCATACTCATATCAGTGGGAAATGAAGTTTACGCGGAATTGCCTTAGAAGAGATTGAAAAGACAGGTAGGGTAGGGGAAAAGTATATCACACAATTCGACAGGGTTAAGTAAAGGAGTGGTGACAAAAAGCAGCATCATTGTGCCTAATTGCTTGGTATAATAGAACTTGAGACAGAAGGGAGGAAAGATGGTTTTGCGTCTTGTGGATTTTGCAGCGGAATTCGACTTTATGAATAGGAAGGTGCTATGGGAGTCCATGCAAGAATGAGGAGTAATAGAGGATTGATAGAGGGAACAAATAAGAAATATATATGGGGACTAAGGTAAGCGTGACAATGAGGGAAAGAAAGGAATCAGAATTTTTGGCAACAAAAGGACTGTGTCAAGTGTGCCCATTGAGCCTTCTTCTGCTAAGCATCCTTTAGTAGACTTGGAGGGAAGAGTAAGAAAGGATGGAAAGAAAGGTACAATATTGCAAACAGGCAAACTCCGTTCACTACCATATACCCGGGCGATGTAGTTCCGCTAGTGGATGATGAGAAATATGAGTGCAACTATAGAAGCGTTTGATAGGAGTGTGGATTTTCGATGTGCTGAAGTTGTCAAATTTGAGTCATGGAGCAGAATTTGGGGAATAAAAGATAAAAGAACATTCGAAATGAGGAAGGAGGGTTGATTGTTGCATGTGAGTGAGAGGCAGGGGATTGCAGAAAATAGAGAAAGAGGTAAAGGAAAGGTAAGGAAAGGAAAAGTGGAAGAAAAAATCCAAAGTTACGGCACAACAGCTGATACGGAATGGTTAAGGGAGAGGGCGAACTGGAATACCTGAAAAAGATAAAGAAGCTGAGCAAATTGAAAAGAGTGCTAAAATTTGGAATGGAAGAGAAAGCAAGAGCATATAGGTTTTGTATGAATGGAGATTCGAAAAAAATTTGAATGGCAATAATAAGGAATAAATAGAGGGTTTAGAAGAGAAAAGGAAGGAATATGGTTGAAGGAAATAAGGAAAAGCCAATAATGACTCCTAAAAGAGGATAAAATGGGAGGATTGTTAAGACAATCAGCAATAGCTGAATGAAGGGCCAATTCCTCTGAAAATTTTCTGAAGGTCCAAATATAATTATGCATAAGGCGGGATGTGGTACAGATTATAAGAGTTGAGGATCAGGGAACCAGAAAGGGAATAAATGAAAATGTGCGAGAGGGAGATGAGCAGACATAAGCAAGGAAGAAGGAAAGATGGGTGGGACGTTATGAAGCGAGGTGAAGGTTGAGAGAAATAATAAGTAATTAATATTAATAATGGAGACAGGAGACCAGAGGAGGATGCAGAAGGAAAACAGAAATAGAGAGATAGGTAGGTAAAATAAAGACATACAATTAGGGATCGGGAGAATGATAGGTGGGAAAAAGTAATATTCAGGCAAGTTAAAACACATAAATGAGAATTAGGGAGGGGGATGTCAAAGTATGAGGAAGAGTTGGAAGCAGGATTAGGTCAGTGAATGTGGAAGATTAGGGGAAGTAATAAAAGAGAATTGGGAAGGAAGGATGTATAAAAGGAATAAGAAATAAATTAGAATCAGGAGTGAGAATCTTTGGTAGGAGTTGGTGGGGCAGATGATGCAGAAGGATCGAAAGTGAGATTCGGTAAGAAGAGGTGAAAGATAAGATATGAAGGAAGAAGTACTAGTCTTTGGTAAGAGAGAATCAAAAGATGTGAAGGATCTGAAGTAGTATTTGATAAAAATAAACGGGGGATTGGAATAACTAATAATTAATTATACGGGTCAAATGTGAAATGCGATGAGAGGAAGTGAAAGATCGTAGCGTGTCAGAGCATGTGAGAATGTCCGCATCAG
The DNA here is from genome assembly GCA_011762715.2 of Neuroterus valhalla. NCBI lineage: Eukaryota > Metazoa > Arthropoda > Insecta > Hymenoptera > Cynipidae > Neuroterus > Neuroterus valhalla. The sequence goes on along the minus strand of WSXT02123045.1, from coordinate 6,000 downwards.
GATTTTATAAGAGGAGGTTGGGGTTTTAGGTTTCTGTCAGAGGTACCCTCAAAATATGGAAGGGTCGGAAGAAGATTCAATGGAAAGAGGTAGAAGATTAGAGTGAATTATAAATGAATAAGAATAAAGAATAAAAATTACTAATAGTAGTGGGGCAGAATATGTGGAAAGGTCAAAAGAAGGATAAGACAAGAGGATGTCGAGGGTCAAAAGTAGGGTTTGATGAAAAGTGGAAGATTAGAGGAAGCAATAAATAAATTTGGATACGGAGCGAGAGTCTGTAATGAAAGTGGGTCGAAAGATGTGGGTTGAAGGAGGGTCCGAAGTCTCGTAAGAGGAGGTAGAGGATTGTAGGAGATAATAAATGAGAGTAAAGAAGGGGCTGCAGGTCTCTGGTTGGAAGAGCTTAAAGGATATAGAATGTGAAGAAGGATCTGATGGAAAGAGGTTGAAGATTAAAGGAACTGATAAAATAGTAAGAAAAAGGAGATTAGAGGAAGTGTATATAAATAAGAATAGGGACTAAGAGTCTTTGATGGAAGTGGGTTAAAGAATGTGGGAGGATGAAATGTGAGATTTGCTTAGAAGATTTGGAGGGTTAGAGGGGGTTATACTTCAGAATGAAGGAAGAGGATACAATTCTCCGGTGAGAGGGGCTCAGAGGAAGTGAGGTCAGAAGTGGAATTTGTTAATAAGAGATGGCAGATTAGAGGGAGTGATAGATGAATTAGAATTTGGTGTGTGAGTCTTCGATAGGAGTAGTAAAGAGAATGTGTAAATGTCGCAAGTTGAACCTAGGCAGTCATGACAGAATTGAGCAAGGGAGAAAAGTAAAAGGTTGGAGTGATCAGCAGAAATGAAGAGTTATAAAGAAGAGCAAGGGAATCGGAAGGCTGAATCATAGCAGGGTGAATGAGAATGGAATAGGGAAGGGAAGGATGGGAGAACTAATAAAAAGAAGGCAGGAATGTCCAGCAGGAGTAAAGAGTGATAAAGGATGTCAGGGGCATCAAGAGGACAGCTGATATCAGGATCAGCTGATAGATATCAGCTGTCTGATGGATGCCATCAGGATAAGGCAGGGCAGAAAGGAGGGAAGGAGTGATGAGCAGGAATAAAAATAATGATCTATGAGTAAAAAAATGTTTTGCTCCTTGTGAGACAGCTGAGGAAGAATGATTTTCCATCAATAAGAAAAAAGTAAGTATAAAATATGATGTGCACGGGGTTGATTAGATGAGAGCTTGGAGTAGCTATTACTTGCACGAAGCCTTCACATGTAGGGAATCCTTAATTATTTATCGGAGCATGGCAGGTTCTTTCAAGTCCACTGATCACGGAGGGTAATCAGCTATATGTAGTTTTCCGCTTAGGCGTTGCAAAGGTGTAAGCTGTAAACCCTTTTTGCGGAGCACTGAGCCATGCACTGACTTCGACCTGCTCGACCGTATGCATGCTCCGAGAATCGACAGCTTTTCTGGGATCGCTAGCTCATCTGGGGCGAATGAGACACAATGCACGGCTGAGATGGTCGAACCACGAGACTCAAAGGGCTGTCAACAATCTCTCGCAGGGGTAAATCCTTTCATCTTAAAATTCCCGATTACCTTAGCCGGAAACTTACAAAGAAAAGGGGCATGCTTATTTCTCATCACTCTTTGCAAATAAAGGATGTGGGACGATTGCGACTTTTTTGTTGTTTTTAGGTACGGCACTGACTTCCGTATATCTTTCCTTTTGCGGTGTTTTGAATAAAAGAGAGAAAACTTACCGACTATCCGGGGTCTTACCCCTGAGCTGAGAAAATGAATATTTTTATAGTAAATATCAATCTCCTGGAATAGAGAGAGATGCGACGCACAGTGGGGCCATATCCCGAAAAGCTGGCCAAAATAGCAAAAATAAATTTCCCATTTTGAGAATCGGAGTAGGTGATTTTTGTAGAAGAAGAATCAAGATTTGAGAATCTGCAATCTAGAGGTCCTTTCCCCTATTATCTGCCATTTTATGGCAGTTTGAAAGTGGCCATTGTTCCGTGAAAACCTGTCAGTTCCGTAGTGCAAAACTGATTCTGTGTTTCGGAGTTTACAGAAAATCATTGAATCAAGATTTTTTATTTCTAAAGAATGGATTCATCTGCTAGCGGTAAGTACTATTTGAATATAAATCACTACTATAAGAATGAAGTGAAACAAATATTCAGAGAAAAGTTGAGTCGCCCTACTCTGTCCGACTCCCGGATCCATCAGATCTTGCAAAGTATACTATCAGTAAATGGAATCAAAAAGGAAATTCTGCATCCACCTGCTTTCTCGAATTTGATTCAACTTTTTGTAAGAAAAGTCCCAAGATTCCGATTTTTCCTATTTATAATATCCCGAGCAGAAATTTCTACTCGGGTTTAGTAGCTGCATAGCCGTAAGCAGTTTGCTTAAGTTAGCTCGTAATCAGGATGTGACATTTTATTGTCTCACAAGCATGCATTTATTGAATAAATTTATGGTTCCAAGAAAATTTATTGTTGCATTTCTACGAAACGTTCATTGAATTTATTTTTGGAAAGTGTTTAATATTGCAAAATAAGAAACAACTTATTTAATGATAATAATACAATATGTAATAAAAAATAAAATAATCCTACTGATAAAAATAATAATCGAAAAAAGTGTTGCATTTTTTCAAACTGTTCATTGACTTCATTTTTGAGAAATATTTAATATTCCAAAACTAGAAACATCTTAAATGATAATAATTATGATAATAATGATCATGATAATACTATCGTAAATTATTATAAAATTCCAGGATATGCTGTGGATACTGAAAAAGGAAGTGCACCGGTCCTGTGTTCAACGAGAAGAGAAATATCTGCCATAATAAAGGAAGATTTAAACAAGACTGCAGCAGTTCTCTATGGAAATATAGGAAAATTTATGTTAAGACATTGAGTTCGAATCTCCTGATGGTGAATATTGAAAATTGTCATTTTTCATGTATATCTTGCTTTAAAGTCTTTTAATAAATATATTTTAATAATTTGGATATTGCATTTATATTCAGTGACCTCACAAAACCTCTCGTATCAAATATTATTAGAATGAGATTTAATTTCAGTTACCCAGTCCAACATATTAGATCCGTCATTTTGTTTTTGAAATTTCAAACACCGGATTCGTAATCAGTGACCTCGAAAACGCACGTATACCAAGTTTGAAAAGAATCAAAACTTTATTTAGCATTCACGTCCATCATATTGGATCCGCCATTTTATTTTTGAATTTTTTGACACTGGGTTCGTGATCAGCGACCTCGAAAACCCCCTTACACCAATTTTGAAGAGAATCAAACATTCAATTATCATACTCGCCTGCCATATTGGATCCGCTATTTTATTTTTGAATTTTTTGACATCGGATTCGTAATCAGCGACCTTAAAAACTCCTTACACGAATTTTGAAAAGAATCAAACATTTATTCATCATACTCGCCTGCCATATTGGATCCGCCATTAAAAAAAAAAATTTTGACACTGAATTCGTGATTAGCGACCTCGAAAACAACCTTACACCAATTTTGGAAAGAATCACACATTTATTTAGCATACTCGCCTGGCATATTGGATCCGCCATTTCGTTTTTGAATTTTTTAACGCTGAACCCGTAATCAGCGACCTCGAAAACACCCTTACACCAATTTTGAAAAGAATCGAACATTTTTTCAGCATACCTCGTTCCCCAATCTAAATCTTGCTATTCTGATACATCTCTCTTATCCCCACCCTCTTTCCAAATACTTTTGTAGTCCTTCATTTTCATTATCTTATACCATTTATTGTATTTTGAAGCCTTAATCCTCCATCATTTTTCTATCAGTTGACTTTCCTTACCTTTATCTTCTAATTCTTCAAAATTCACTCCAATTTCCTCTCCTATATTTCTATATGTAAGGAACTCCCTCCTTTCTTCTTCCCATTCCTATAACTCAATCGCCCTCCCTCTTCTTTCTTCCACCTCCTCCAGAAATTCTTTCGCTCACTCTTCTCTCTTTCCCTCCATAAGCTTTTCTTTAAATTTCTATGCCCTCTTCCTTGCTCTGATACTTAATTTTTCAGTTTGCGTTTCCTCTCTCACCATATATCTAGGTGTTCTCCAATCCTCTCCTATAGTCCATCTCACATATCATTCATGTAACCATTCCATCTCTTCCCTTTCTTTCCATCCCCATATTTCTGTTTCATATCCTAAAACCTGCCATACCAGGGTATCAAACAACCGCATTCTTCTTTTCCAATCTTTCTTGGATCTTCATTTTCCTATACCCCATATCAACTTCATCACCTCTGGCTCTCTTTTCATTCTTTCTCTTATATGTGCTATATGATCTCCATTTGCTTACAAGGTGTATCCCAAATATATAAACTCTTTTACATCTTCTATCTTCACTTTCTTTCATCTCCCAGTCCATGCTTTCCCGTCGTCCCCCTCCTTTCCTGAACCTCATTATCCAACCCTGTAATTAGACCTGCCATTCTCTCTTCATCTTTTGACATCATAACTAATTCATCTGCGTATGTCACTGTATATATATATTTACTTTTACCATCTCACCACTTCCCCATCCTCTTCTGTTCATTTTTTCTTCCAAGCCTGAGATCAAGATGTTAAATAAAAGTGGGGTCAGAGGACATCCTTGCCTTACCCCTCTCACCAACCAGAAACTATCACCTACTTGGTCGGACACTTGTATCCTGCTTTCTATCTCTCGAAAGATTTCTGAAACTCCTTTCATCAGACCTCTTCTCTCATACCTTTTTAAACCATAACCTTTTATATCTCTTCCCGGTCCAGAGAATCGAACGCCGCTTTGAGGTCCATGAACATAGCTAGCATTCCTCACTTCTCCTTTTTAATCTTTCTGTTTATTATATAATTTACAACGTATATGTTGCCCATCACTCCCATTCCTTTACTGAACTCCATCTGATTTGGTGGCACTATCCCTTTTTCCTGAACTTCTTTCTCTAATCCTTCCGGTAATACCGTTACATATAATTGGTATAAGGTTGGCATAAGCGTCACTCCCCTATAATCCTTAACCTTCTTTTCTTTGCCTTCTTTCAATATTGGTACCGCTACCCCTTCTTTCCATGTCTCTGGCTAACCCTCTCCTCTCCATACCCTATTGCACATAATAATCTATGCCCGTCCCTTTATTTCGTCGCACCATATTTCCATACATCATGTGGAATCGCATCCAGACCTGGAGCTTTCCCCCTCCTATTATTCCTTTTCCGCCCTTCCTAAACTCATTCTCTACCCCTCCTAGCAGACTCATGAAATACTCTTCCCATTCTACTATCTTGGTATCCTAGTTTACCCCTTCTTCGTCTTTTCTTGAAACCTCCTATTTTCCTCCACTTTTTTCTTATCCCACATCTACGTATATTCCTTCTTTTTCCTTCTATATTCATCTCAATACTTCTTCCTTTCCTACACCTTCTTATTTTCTTTTTCACTTTCTTCTTTACTCTTTACATTCCCGATTCGATCCTTCTCCATTCCCTCTCCCACTAACTTCTTCCTTGCTTGTTCCCTCTAACACTCTTTTTATCTCTCCCATCATTATTTACATCTCTTCATATACATTTCTTCCTCCCATTTTTACATCCTTCAGCTTCTCTTTTAATTGCTCTTTTCCTTCTATGGATCGATACCCTCTTCCTGTTCTTATTCCGTTTCTTCCTTTTAACTCATATTTTGAGTACTCTTATCACCCTCTAACGTCACGATTAATAGAGAGTGATCAGATTTTATATATTCTCCTTCCTCTGGTTCCTTGACCTCCTCTGTTACCTCGTCGTCTACTATCACATGGTCAACAACCGTTCCTCTTTCACCTCACAAACGTGTATATTCACTTTCCTCGCCCCCCCCCGCCCCCCCCAGCGCATCCCCCATCACCCTCCTTGCGCTCTTCCCTACGTCTATTGCGTTTCTCGTT
>WSXT02123034.1:0-10900 GCA_011762715.2 Neuroterus valhalla | reverse complement strand
GGAAGGGGGGGGGGGAGAGGGGAGGTTGGGGATAAAGAATGGGCATGAATAATGTGCAAAAGGGTATGGAGAGGAGAGGGTTGGCTAGAGATATGGAAAGAAAGAGTAGTGGTACCGATATTGAAAAAAGGCAAAGGAGAGGATTATCGGCAATGAGATAGTGCCACCAAATCATACACGTTGTAAATTATATAATGAATGGGAGGATTAAAAAGGAGAAGGGAGGAATGATAGCTATGTTTGTAGACCTTAAAGCGGCGTTCGATTCTCTGGACCGGGAAGAGAAAGAAAAGGTTATGGTAAAAAAGGTATAAGGGAAGGTATAATAAAGAGAGTTTCAGAAATATTTCATGAGACAGAAAGTAGGGTACAAGTAGCGGATCAAGTAGGTGATAGTTTCTGGTTGGTGAGGGGAGTAAGGCAAGGGTGTCCTCTGAGCCCACTTCTATTTAATATCTTGATCTTAGACTTGGAAGAAGCAATAAGCAGAATAGGGTAGGGAGGTATTTAGATGGGAAAAGTACAGATATATACACTCGCATACGTAGGTGATATAGTAATGGCGGCAGAGGACGAAGAGGGAATGTCGGGTCTAATTACAGGAAATGGAAGGGAGTGAAGATAGAAGAAGTAAGAGTTTAAATATTTGGGATACACCTTGCAAGCAAATAGAGATCATAAGGCACATATAAGAGAAAGAATAAAAAAAGCGGTAGGGGTAATGAAGCAGACATGGGGAATAGGAGAAAGAAGATTCAAGAAAGATTGGAAAAGGGGAATGTGGTTGTTTGACACCCTGGTATGGCCAGGTTTAGGATATGGAGGAGACATATGGGGATGGAAGGAAAGGGAAGAGATGGAAAGGTTACAGGAACGATATTTGAGATGGACTCTAGGGTATGGATTGGAGGACACCTGGATATATGGTGAGAGAGGAAACGCAACGGGACAAATCAAGTATCAGAGCAGGGAAGAGGGCATGGAAATTTGAAGAAAACCTGAGGGGGGAAAGGGAGGGGAGTTAGAAAAGAATGTCTGATGGAGGTAGAAGAAAGAAGAGGGAGGGGGAATTAGAAGAAAAAGACAATGAAAGTCAAATAATAGAAAGATGGGGAAAGAGAATGGGATCATAATACAATAAATAGTATAAGATATTAAAAAAGTAAGGACTACCAAAGTATTTGGAAAAGGGGTGGGGAGAGAAGAGATGGACAAGAATAGCAAGATTTAGATTGGGGAACGAGGTCAGGGAAGCGATGTATTGGGAAGAAAAGGAGTAAAGAGAGTGCACAATATGTGAATGGGAAGTAGAAGCATGGGAACATGTATGGGCAAAAAAAAAAGAAAATTTTTATATGTGAAGGAACGGAAGTTATGTTAACTCTTAGGGGACACATTATGAATGAAGAAGGTAAGAGTGAATGGAATTATTGAAATACACCGTCTCGTCCACGAGCGAAATTCAAGGAAGGCCGCAAGCAGTGGAACTAAGATTGTTAGAACAGTGTAAAACAAACAAACGATGGACGAAATACAATACATTTAGAAACAATATTCAAGCCATCAAGCCACACGAGTGCAGATTTGCAGATACTGGAAAAATTTGTCCAACATTTTTCGTTCTAAAATACAGGGTGCACAGCGTAAAATGAGATCAAAAAAGAGGAAATAGGGTGATTTTTTTCACGAAAAAGGGGAAAAGATTAAATATTCATTTTTACAAGTATAAATGAGGAAACTAATTTTTTGAAAAAAAAATTCGTTCAAATTCTGTTTATTTCATTTGTCCTTGGGGGTGCATTGCTCAACTTTTCCACTAATATTTTTCTTTTTCCGATTAATACAACTCGAATGTTTGGCATTACATAGGAATTCAAATTCATTTTTTTTTTAATTCCATTATGTATTCTTCTGGATTCAGTCCATTTTTACCTGTAATTATTATAAATTTAACCGAATTATTGTGAATGCATCAGTTACTTCTAGTCGATTTTAGTCACTTTTTGAGTTAGAACGGTTAAGTTCACTCCTTTCAAGTAGAGGAAAATTCCGGGGAATTCCTTGAAATGTTTAGAAATAAGTGAAAACCTTCGAAATCATTAAAAAAAGCTTGAAAACTTGTGAAATACCTTGAAATCTTTTCAAACCTCTTTACACTTCCAGAAATTCCATTAGGGATTCTAGATTCACAGGCCATGAAACCTGGAATATTATTGAAAATCTCTTAAATAATTCTGGAATCTTTCAAAATACTTTGAGACTCAAAAATCCCTCAAAATCTTCTTGAATTGATTATAATTCATACACATTCTGCGAAAGTCTTCAAAGTTTCTTACATTTCTCCAAGATCTCTTACATTTTTTTAAGGTCTTTACAATTTTTTTGAAACTCCTGAAAATCTTCCTACTTCCTTCGGAATCTTATCAAATTCTTAGCAATTTTTTGAATTGGTCCAAAATATTTTGAAATCCTCCAAATTCCTCAAAATCTGTTGAAATCATCAAAATTTGGAAAATCCTTTAGCATATTTTGAAATAAATGAAGTTTTGTGAAATTTAAGAAATCATTTAAATCTAAGTTTAGAAATCATAGAAATCTAAATTTGAAGACTATAATATAAATAATGCAATAATATCAACAATTGTATTTTATCTTTTAATGTAAACTACAAACAAAAAATGTCAAAACCGGATTTCTATCCATTAAGAGTGTATACAATTAATCGGGGTCAAATAGAGTCTAAATAATCAATAGCGACCGAAATTATGTTTTGAATATATTGTAATCAAGTTTTTTTTTCTATAACCCAAAAAAATTGACAGTCGATCTCCTTTATTCGATTTTAATTATTGCTATATCAAGTTTCAGGTTATCCAATAAAAATACAAATTTAGAGGTTAAGAATTGTTTTTGTCATTTTTATCACAACTTTTTGGCAACACTCCATATTTATTCTGTAAATCTTACATGATAATTCATCATTTAAAATGATAAATGGTTTCTTCCCAGAAAAACTGTTTGAAAAGTAACACTAAACTTCCTTATACTAACTAAACTGCACATAGTTTTAAAAAAATAAGTACTATGTCGGCTTCTCATGTCATTTAATAAATAGTGAGCAACCGTATTAGATGATATCAATTAATATTATCTTACCTTGTATTAATTTGGTTAGTTAAAGCTTCAATACTTAAAAATAATATATCGAGTCACAAATAATGTTTTCTAATGAAAAAAGGGGGAAAAGGGGAAGATTTTTGAGAATAGGGGGAAAAAAGGTGGATTTCGCAAAAAAAGGGGAAGACTGTGCACCCTGAAAATATCTATAAACAGCTTTACCATCCCCCAAAATAAGTCATGTATGGGAACAATTGTAATTTTGTTTCTTAATTTTCACAAAGGTATTCAAAAGTTGAGTAAACTTCAATTATAAAATTGTTGAAGATGTTTTCAATGCCAAACACGTGAAATTTCAAAACATCGGGAACTCTGTTCTGAAATTTTTCAGTTTCTGAAGTCTTTACATTCAAAATAGTCATTTTTTCTACACTTAATTCGGAGAACTTTAAGATTTTTGAGATAAAAATAAGTGAGAGTCAATTCAATGATGAAATTATTAACTTAGAGATTCAATTTTCCTTATTTCACAGTGCTGAATGAGAATCTTAAAAGCTCCATTCAAAAAATTATTGCGATTTTAGAAAATTAAAGTAAAATTATTAATTTTTGCACTACTGAAAAGATAGATTTTTGGTCAATTTCACAATATTGCAGGGTTGGTATTCATTTTTCTAATCTAGGCGCATGAAATTTGAAGACTGAATAACCAACACTCTGAAATGCCATCGAATACCGTGACACCACGGAGTATTACACCCCCGTCCATCTCCCTGTCACGCTCAGTCACGTTCGAAGGAACCCCTCTAACCCTCTTTTGTAAATATAAATTCTCCGCCCTCAATATAAATTAGAGGATTTCAAAATAAAATCCTTCAAATAAAAATAATTTCACGTGATAGCAAGTTAAATTTGAAGGCACTGGATAAGTTTCTTCACTAAATTCTCAACTTTGAGGTTTCCATTTCTAAATTCTGTAAATTGCAAATTTTAATAAACCAATAAGTTCTTAATTTTTTTTTCTTGATGGCTTACTTTTTTTAATTTTGAAGGGCGGTATTACTTTTTTGTTATATGAAGTGATACTCAATTGTGTAGTCTTTCCACCGAAGTTCAAACTATGTCCTTCATAGATTTTGAAAACTAATTTATCAATGAATAAAAAAAGAATAAGCGTCACTATATCACGCAGAAGAACTTACCGATCCTTTTCAAAGTCTCTTTTTTCAAACGACCTTTCGTCATCTCGTCGACAATATTTCTCATCTCGATCTTTTTCTCTCCTTTCCCTATCATCTTTTTCCCTAATCCTTTCATCACGCTCTTTCATTAAAGGTGGTGGTCTTTCCCGATCATCTCTTTCTCCACGCCTGTCGTCTCTTTCACGACCTCTATCCTCACGAATTCTTTCCTCACGATCTCGTGTCCTACAGTGCAAAATTCACATTACATGGAAGTGATCACATTGCGAAACATTAAAATTTGACGAATAGAACAAAAACAAAAGACAAGCACATTTTGTCCTGAAAATCTTAATTACCTTTCTTCTCTTGGAGGAACTCTCTCTCGTTCTTCAGGCTCTTGATTTTTAGAAGTTGGTTCTCTAGGTGCGTGGGATCTTTCAGCAGGTCTTTCCGGATGATCTACACCCGGAGGAGGCAAATCATAATATCCTTCTGTTCCAGGTGGAGCGACATCATCGAATCTTTTGTGAGGTGGTTCCCTATGAGGACTATTATACCTTGGGGGCGGGGCTCCAGGTGGATATCTAGTAACAAAAAAGAACATAAAAATTGATCATTAGGTGTTCAAGTGGAATCAGGTTCCACGAACTTCAAGGGAACGCTGGACTCGAAACAAAGCTGAATGAAAATATATATATTATCAGGAAAGCATATTTTTCCCCTTTTAAAATATCAATTTGTTGTTTTCCATATGTGAAATATAGAATATTCTACAGCCCGAAGTTCTTTCTATGCAGATGAATGAGAATACTTCTCGCAGAAATTTAATATTTTTTATGAAATCCTACAATCAATTTAATGAAATATCTATTACAATCCTCTGAAAATTTGAGGTTCAGAAACCTGGGAATTTCTCGATAGAGTTCGATTCAATGAAATGAAACCATTCTATTTTTGAGACAACGATTACATTAGATAAAACGCTTTTCTGCCCTCAATAATTTATCTGCTCATAATCAACGATTCTGTGGTTTAGATTTTGAAGAATTTCCAAAAAATGAATTTACTCGATTGCTTACAAATTGAACAACTGAACAACAGTTAAAAAAACCTTTCCTTGCAATAAAAAATAAATAATCATTACTTGTTAGAGGATTCTAAAATTTTCCTGCGATCCTTGAAGTTTGGGAGCGGATACATTAAAATGATTTTCTCAAATAAATTTCGTTGAAAATATCTCAGTAAAAGGACAACTTGATAACGAAACATTACTTTTTTGTGGGCACCGGCGGGTGTACCATAACGTAATTATTAGATATAGAAGAAAATTAAACCAACATTCATAAACAACTTACGTGATCACAAATTAAATTGGTTTTGAAAATCTTCAAAATGAAACAATAAAGATTTACGGTAATTCTAGAAGCACCTTTAAATCTCAGAACATTGTGAATTTTGTAAGCTACTGTTACAAATGTTGGTTTGGCCCTGAATTCACCTGAATCAGAAACCTCGATGAACGCCGTTTGAATTGGTTAGGTTCAGCATTCTCAAAGTGTGGATGGACCTCAGTCTTGGTTCTTCTTCGTTCGCTTGCAGAACTTTACGAGTTTTTTTATTCTTTATTACAACGGTTACATAAATTTGAACAACATTCCATATTTACAGCGTAGATTCAGTATCCAAATTAGAATTTGAAATTTCTTAAGTACCTCCATTTCATAAATTGTAAATTAGTATTAAGTATATCACATTTTCCACAAAACGGGGTGATTTTCAAGTTCACATATGATCGAGCTTCGTATTATAATTATTTATATTCACATCACTAAGTATATACATCCTGAAGTTTATTTCCATTTTCTCATAATATCCTTTAAAATCACAATCTTATCATTTTATTTTCACTTTCTCTATATATAATATTCCTATAGAACATGATTCCACAACGATGTTTCCAGTACAAGGCAAACACGACGATGAACGCAGTGTTTAAAATTATAACTTTTGTATCTAAATTGGTTCATTTTTATTTATTATAGTAAACTCGCACAACTCGAAGTCGTTACCTACGAAACTTTTATTTCCGAACTATTCATATTCAAAGATTAGGAGAAAAGTAGATATTGTGCAAAAATAATTGAATTCGATTATATCAAGACTAGTTAGAAGAGATTATCTCACCAAAGTATACAAAGTTCAAAATAACAGAAATAAATGACAGATTGCTACAAATTTTATACTTGAATACAATGAAACAACAAATTCAATATTTTATGAATTATAAAGTAACCAATTCATAATAAAAAGGATTTAATAACCTTCTGGTAAGAAATAATTTACAGGAAAATGAAAGGGACAAATAATAATCTGCTTTTGGAAAATGAATATCTCTTTATCAATATTACAAGAATGCGTTTTCATACATACCATAGAGTGAATTATGGTACAAAAGAAGAAAGCATAAACAAATAAATAAAAACAATAAATTTAGTTCATGAGCAGTATATTTTTTTATTTATGGCCATACAGAAAGATTCATCGTACAAGAGCTTTCTTCCCTTGTGTAATATCTGCTTCTGTACACAAATTTATAACAATTTTTGTATCACAAGTATGATACGCCGGCTTATACTTACAAACGAAATAACAACGAGAAAAAAATGGATGCAAACGTTAAAAAATACAGTCGGAACAGTTGTCGAGATCACAGATTCATTAATCGTAGGAATTTTACATAAAAATTGTTTCTACAATTAGTCATACGTTTCTAACAGTATCAACTCTGGAAATTACCTTTAAATTTGATTAAATCAGAAACTACTCTGAAATTTACATACATTACACAATGATACGATTGGAATTGAAGCAATTTCCAAATCGTAGGATGAATCTGAACTAGAACTTCATTTCATCTGAAGGTTCGAATATTCTAGTTTAAATAGGATAAGCCACCTTTCTCGTAATTCTCCAAATATTTGATGAGGGTTAAGTATTTATTATTCCCCAGGAACCACGAGGGACATGTCAGTCTACATTGAATCTCAGATATTATATTGTTTCAAATATATTCGTATACGGTTATACGGGGGTTAAGTTATAGTACGGGTGTTGCAGAGCACGCTTCAATATTGTTTCCATTTCCATATCAGAGTACAGTGAGTACTTAAAGCAGATAACATATATAAAATAATTAATTAGTCTGAATTTCTATTTTGCTAAGCAAGATCTTTCTAATATCAATTCTTTAATAATTTTCTGCCCGTTTTTATAATGAACTTTTTTTTCAAATAAACATAAAATTCTACGTCGATATCAAGTGGAAATCAACCAAAACCGTAAAGTTTTTGTTTTTTTTTTTAGGCCTTGTTAAACATGGGTCCCGTGACCCAAATTATCGATTTTTTTTTTTGCAACAACTCAAGTCCGCACCGAAATAGATATCGAGTTGATTTTTTGGGGAAAGCCTTAGAAAACAGTAAACTACGTTTGTTTACAACATTTGGTTCAAAATTTTGAAAAAAATTTTCTTTTTATGAAAATTTGAACAAAATGTTGTATACAAACGTAGTTTATTGTTTTCTAAGGCTTTTCTCAAAATATAACCTAGATATCTATTTTGGCGTAGACGTGAGTTGTTGCAAAAAAAGATGTCGGTAAGGTAGGAATCGGGTAAGTTTCACATGACCTTAATGCCATAAGAATATTTGAGCTATCTTGTGTCGGGCAAAATTGACTTGCCTAGTATAATTTCAAAACTCAATATAATCTTTCTTGGGAAAAATCCAACTACTACAGTTGGAATATTTGTTTACACACACTCTCTCTCTCTCTCTCTGTGCCGAAATCGCTGGGATCAGGAATGTTGCAGACGCAGTACCAACACCTACCGTCAATATGACAACTGTCACCAGATGCAGTGCTGCGATTCAGTGGATTCCCAGCTGGCACTCATAAGAATGCTCTCGGTCACGCAGCTCTTGAGAGACTACTAGCATTTAGTCTAGCTGCCTAGAAGCTTCAGAAAATAGCAAACTATGTTTTTATACAACATTTGGTTCCAAATTTTGATAAAAATTTCTAAAAAAATTTTCTTTTCTAAATTTTGAACCAAATGCTGTATACAAACGTCGTTTATTCTATCCTTAGGCTTTTCCTGAAATTCCACCTCAATATCTCATTCTGTGTGGACGTGAGTTGTTACAAATAAGAAAATTGGTAAGGTAGGAATTGGATAAGTATAACATGTCCTCAAAGAAATGTTTGGGAGAACCTTTTCGTTGAGCGACACCAAATATCTTCCAATTGTATTTTCGCGCCACTTCCTTAAGATAAAATGTAGTACTCTCGAATTCCATGCCGAGGCGCCACGAGTTCAAAGACAGACCAAAACGGAAGATTGGGTCCTCTCCCATTACTTCGTTTTCAAATACTTCATTCTTTGTTTTCGTGTCGAGGTGTTCACATGGAAATCGTGTGTAATTAAAAACAAGACGAATAAGGTTTGGTAGAGCTAAAAGTGTTCAAAGAAATTCATTATGGGAAAGAAAAAGAACAGATCAGATTCGGAGGATAATTCGGTTAAGAAGAGCATATCCAAAGAGATGAAACGCTTAAGGAAAGAGCTCAAGAAATTGAAGAGACAAGTCAAAAAAAGATGTTCGAGTAAGTTATTCTTTCTTCAATATAGGTGGTTAAGTTCTAAGCAAGAAATTAGTAACGTTACTAGCAATAGTCACAGGTCAAAGAATGCAGACTTTATCGTTGATTGAGACTGAAAACGTTATTGTTAAACATGACCTGATAGAAATCATTAAAATACCAAAGAGGATTGAGACTTCTTAGCTAGGTAAAAATCAGCCAACCTTGATTTTACCCTTATCACAAGAACATTAGTATTTGCCCTGCAAGGATCCATCAATTTCATATTGAGAAGACGAAGCAACTTAGGGGAGACATAAAGAACTTGTTTATGTCATGTAGAAAGCCTTTTAAACAAGTGCTCTTGAGGATGCAAGGCCATTTGACAAAGCAACATTAGATAATTAAGAGACAATATGTCAGAGTTATGATGAAAAATAATAATATTAGTAATAATTACATTAAAAAGTAGAATAATAATCTCGTTAGTGTTTACAAACGATATTTGTATTAACCTTTTCTAATAAAATACTCTTTTATTATACCGTAACCAACTTTTAACATCTATATTTTATCTTAAGGAAGAGGCGCGAAAATACAATTAAATGATTACACGAACTTACCTGTTAGTGAAGTTCTATCATGATTGTTTGAAGTATTTGGAAACGAAATAGTGGGAGAGGACCCAATTTTCCGTTTTAGTCTGTCTTCAAACTCGTGGCTCCTCGGCTAGTCCAAGCAAGAAGGAAATTGCTGTGCCAAAAACTTTTGCAGAAAACCGACTGTGCCATCAGAAGATGGGTACTTTATACTATATTAGATTCATGTTCTTGATTTGCAAACAAAATGTCCTATTTTTTATGAACGTTTAAAGCCGAAAAATTGCACTTTTTTAGTTGTTTTATTTATAACATGAAAAGTAATGGAGCAATCTTATGGGCATCAATAACAAGTTATAGACAATTGAATTATGAATAAAATGAGTGGTCGATCGACCTGATCGAAAGTATCAGAGGAGTGGGGGAAGAAGGAAGGTTATATTTGATCTGATTATCTCGTCAACAATGGATACATCTGGAGCGCCTGCATCTAGGTAAATAAAATTTCAAAAATTATCGTTCGCAAATACGTGTATATTTCGTTGATTTCTCAAATATTCATCAAACATTATTTTTATTTGGAGATGATCAAAATGCACCAAATAAAGATGTGGAAGCTGACGAACAGTAGGAAGACGACGATGGTAATTGCTTGCTTTGCGATGAGCCTATGGATCCAACAACATCTTGTGTCGTAAAACAACGAGGCATTGCGACGTTAATAACAGCAAGTATTGAACGGTAAGATAACAAGCATCTTCAGCCAAAAAAGTTGAAGCAGATAACAGTGCATAAAACATGTCAAAATATGTATCAAAGAGATTCAAACATGAAAATAGCACTTATTGTTGTGCTTTAGTTATAATTTCAAAATCAGTTTTAAAAATCGAAATCGGACCTGGTTTTTCCTAATTTTCGCGGTCTCTAATTATCCGATCAGGTTGATCGACCGGTCATTATATTCATAATTCAATTGTCTATGACTTCAGTTTTTTGCAAAAGTTTTTGGATGGAAATGGAGAGTACTACATTTTCATCTTTCGAAAGAGGCGCTTCATACAATAATGATAAGAACTTCACTTACAGGCGTCACGTCCACGTGACTTTTATTATTCCTAGTCATAAGTTTTTTTTTTGTTTATATCTCATAATTATTGTCACTATAATTTTGATAAATTATATAATGATTTTTATAATATCAAGGCTAAAAGTTAACTTGTAGTCTGTATATAATTGTAAGAGTGACCCGCTGTTGGATTTGACAAGCGACAGCGAAAACACCTAGCGATCCTTCCACCCTATACGCTACACCGACGCACCCTCACACTCTAAGGGTCTACAATTTACGACCAGGCAAAG